>DXKC01057699.1:0-15869 GCA_031170775.1 Cymbopogon citratus
GTAAGCCGTAACGATGAGAAAGCAACATTAAGCAATCCAATGGTTTAAACTTGAAAGAGGTCAACTTCAAAATAGTCAAACGTCCATATACGGGATTACTGTAGTAGTTTGCCGCGTTGATAATCATAACACGCCATCCGCCCGCTGGCTGCTACCGTTGACCTTTACTCAGATCTGTCTAGAGCAAGGAGTCGGAGCCACAGGGGAGCAAGCAGGGATCTTGAGGCCATGGCGGGAGTAGCCGGGGGCCTGCTCGCCTCCGCCATGCTCAAGGTGGTGTTCAAGCAGATCGCAGCCGTCATCGGAGGCCAGATCACGCTGCAGCGAGACTTCACCAAGGACCTCCTGAAAATGAAGATGACACTGGAATCTGTGTCCGCGGTGCTCAAGGATGCCGAGAGGAAATCGATCGAAAGCAGTTCCGTGCATCTGTGGCTGAGGCGTCTCAAGAACGCCATGTATGACATCTCTGACATGCTTGAAGAGTTCGAAGCCGACACCCAACCGGCTGATCCAAAGGTACCAGTACTTTCCACCACCAGTGCTTGCTGTCAAAATAGAAGGTTTTTTTTTTAAGGAAAATAGTATGTTTAGTTTTATATATCTCTGAGCCATAGATTGCAATGATTGGATAAACACAAGTGAAAAATGAGTTTTGTAGCATGCTCATGTCGGCGACCGTGGTCTGTATGGTGACCATACACTTGGATCTGTTGAATCGCTTTAGCAAGGCATATGTGATCTATTCTTTTAACTCCGAACGGCGAAAAAAAAAGGAAAGGAAACAAGGCAGATAACAGCACATATGATAGAAGCACATGTTCTAAAAAAAACAGATTTTAGTTATTCTTGATAAAACCCATATTTTGAATTTATCAAAAACTGAATCTTGCTACCTTTTTATCTCGCCCAGCCAAACAAAGTTGCAGTACTTAGCCTCCAAATCCTGTTTTACTAGTTCTGATTTTGATTAAAAGGATCTAAAACAACACCTTATTGCACTCTTGAATTCCAGTACAGATAATCCTTCATTTGTCTTCATGTTATCAAATAAGCAATCAAAAATATTTCATGAGTTTTTATGTCACAGAACCTACATGTTACAATCGCACATTTGCACTCATATCCAAGTGAATATCTTGCAGATGTCCCTCAAGAAAGGCATCATGCAACTGACATCTATTGGTTCCAAGACTAAACTTGCTAATAGGATGAAGAAGATGAGAGAGGAATTGAAGGAGATTACAGATCAACATGTTTGTTTCAGGTTGGAGGTAGGCTCCTCTAGCAATGAGCAGCGATTTTTGGAGACAAGGGAAACCACAGTGTTCATAAATGATGCGGAGGTCATAGTAGGGAGAACTGAAGACAAAATGAAAATAATGGTTTCTTTATCTAAGAGCGTTAATAAAAAGGTAACCATTTTTCCCATATATGGCAATGGTGGCATTGGAAAGACAACCATGGCAAAGATGGTTTTCAATGATACAATGTTCAATGAGTACTCTCGGGTATGGGTGTATGTGTCCCAGATGTTTGATCTGAAGAAAATCGGCAACTCTATAATATCACAACTATCAAAAACAGAAAGTCAAATAACAGAAATGCAGATGATACATACTCGCCTTGTAGAACTACTTGGTCATAAAAATATTCTTATTGTTTTAGATGACCTATGGGAGGATAATGATAGTTTTCAGTTGGATGAATTGAAGAAGATGCTGAAGGTTAGTGAGGATAGTAAGATCATTGTTATAATAACCACACGCAGCGAGGGCATTGCAAATGATCTTTATACCATTCAACCATACAAATTAGCACTCTTGTCAGATGATTCTTGCTGGACTATAATAAAACAAAATAGTGGCTTAGAGTCTAGGCCTGATAAAAAACAATTGGAACAGATTGGAAAGGACATTGCAAGGAATTGCGGAGGTGTGGCCTTAGCAGCTAAGGTCATTGGGCACATGTTGCGAACATTCACATCTGATGAATGGGAGTCTGTGAGAAACAGTAACATCTGGAATGGATCTACTTCTGAAGAGACACATCTGGTGCTTTCATCTTTGAGGTTAACATATAGTTATATGCCATCATCTTTAAGGCTATGTTTTGCCTACTGTGGATTCTTTCCAAAAGGTCAAAATATAATTAAAGATGATCTAATTCACCAATGGATTTCTCTGGGCTTCATAGGCACAACACAGGTACTCTCCACTAGGCAACTCGGTGAAAAATACATCACACAACTCTTGGAGTTGTCCTTCCTCGAACATTCGGTAAGTTCTTACATGCCTTAAATTGAATATTTTCATTTTGTTCTTCCAATCTTTCTACATAATGAAAAATTAATAACATATTGAAGATACATATATTACAACAAGAGCTAGTGTCTCGGAGATGAAATAGAAAGCCAGGTAGAGGTCCAAAGATCTGGTTTTGGAGGGTAGATGGGAAGATTACTAGATAGTAAGGCGTATCCTTGATGAAAGATGGGCTTAAATCTTATGCGTACTTTTGATCGAAATCAGCAAGGGAAACACCAGCCTTTTAAAAAAATTTATTGCAGACCTGTTTAAATTCGTTCTTACGGGGAGTCGAACCCAGGACTGCTAGGTGCTATTCAGGTGCTCTAACTACTAGGCTAGAGGCCCTTCCCGAAGATAATATTATTGTAACACCTAGAATAACAAAATAGGAGAACTGCGCTTCATTATATTAAGAACAAAATAGGGGCAAAGAACCCAAAATACAACACACCCATGCACGCACCTTTAGTTCATAAGATACATTCGTGCTGTTAAAGATAGAAAAGCAACCCTGCTCATACAACAAATCAACTAACGACTTGAGCAGGGCAGTCAAGTGGGATAGCCCATGAGCGCTGCCAAAATGCATCGCCGACGCTCATCGCCGGCCGACTTTAGGATTTCAGCTATGCTAGGAATTGCTCGTCAAAGACGCAGCTGTTGCGATGATTCCAAATTATCCACGCTGAAAGAACTATTAGGGAGTTCAAACATTTTTGTGTTAACCCAGGATTTTTCCCACCATTCATCGAATGAAGCATCAGATGGCTGCGGAGCTAGAGAGTGGAGACCGACCTGTCTCAAGATATAGTACAAAAATTGGCTTGAGAATACATAATTGATTAGGAGACGATCAATGCTTTCGTAGTCTTGATCACAAAGTGGAAACTTCTCAGGATGAGGCAGTCCTCGACGTGCAAGACGATCTGAGGTCCAGCAGCACTTGTGCACTACAAGCCATAGGAAAAAAATGGCATTTAGCTGGCGCTCTCAAGTTTTCCAAATTCTTTCTTTGGTCTGAAGAAAATAACACACACAAATCCATCACAACCAGACTTGACAACCATTTTAAGAAAGAATTGCTTATGTTTACACTCTTCACTTGTCCATTTTGCATAATGCTCATTATCTAGTTGCGATACACTTCCGTTACCATTACTCTATATACTTCCGCTACAATTCATTTTTTTTTCCTTTGCGCTATATCTTTGTGTATTTGACATGTGTTTAGTACAAACTCCCTCCTATGTGTTCCTATACTTTCTTATCTTCATCTTGTTGTGATGGACTTCAATTATCAACTAGATTATATTACTTTCATTTTCACTCATACCCCCTCCTCCCACCCCACATTGCATTGTGCCTCTATGTGTGTTTTGCACATATATTTAAAGTGGAGACCAGACATGCTCATTAGTTGTTGGTTGTTGTATACATGGTCTGCATGGTGAAAAAATATGCTTCTAACCATTTATTTATTTTTCCTATATTAACAATGGTATAGATGTGAGTTACTGAAAAGAATATATAAGACTACTTTGGGATAATTTTGACAAAGGTAGACAGTTTATATGTATATTTAAATGTTACTTTAGTTTATTTTAATAATACATAGTTAAGTAATACAGATGCAAATTTATGGGTTACAATAATGACATATATGCAATTTAGATGAATATTAGGGGTTACTTTTGATTATTTTTTATAATAGTAATGTGTGACTTAGTTCATGATTAGGGTTACTGTAATGTCGCGTTGTAACTGTGACAAGCATTTTTTTCGTTAGGTGTCACTTAGTGTGGTCAGTGGCTTAGGTGCACTCAAGAACACTATTGGAGCCTACATCCAATCTACGTCCAACAATGGTGGTTTCCTTGTATTCAAGAGCACTCAAATCGAGGAGGAAGAGATGGGGAAAGCCCTCGGTTGCTCTTCTTTGGGTGGCTCTGCTCTCAACGCACGACACGGCGGTCGAATGGAGATTGGCTTCTTGGTCTGTGGTCTACGTGCACTAGAGTCAAGGAGGGCGTTGTCATAATGTTCTGACCGTTAGGGCTTCTCAGCATGGACTGGCCTTCACGGGGTGAGCCTTCTCGAGGTTTCCTTGGTGATGAAGGTGTCCAACTAGTGGGAATGATGAGTGGGCCTAGGACCCTAAGCCCCTGGAGCTGATGGAGGGTTTTGTCCCTTTGTGTCACGCAGTGGTCATGACCTTGTCGAAGGAGTGGGTGACAGTGACGAGCTCATCGGTTGGAGTGTCACCATGAAGTCCCCGAGCCGTCACACTCGGTCTAGTTTTGAATTTGGCCCATAGTGGCCCATGTGGATGTTATGAGATATTATAGAGAGTTAAGTCCCACCTTGGTTGTTCAAACTGCTATAGACCAACACAAAGGCTTCTTGAATTCACTCCACCATCTTCGAGTTAACTCTTTTACGCGAAGCTAGGATGAAAGCGTAAATGGGATGGTGGTCGGTGTGGTTCGCTCAGCGTGCAGAGTGAATCTAAGCCGTTTAGACTTTGGGGCGTTACACGAGCCCTGGGTGCTCATGGCGCTGCGTTCCAACCCGACATTTGGTTCGGATGGGATCTAAGCCGTTTGGACTTTGGGTTTTTCACGAGCCCTGGGTGCTCATGGCGCTGATGCGTTCCAACGCGACCCCTGGTTAGGATGGGAAGGGGGGCTGAGGATCTTATTTCTAATGTATTATTAGAACTAATGTGAATACTCCAAAAGGACCTTCTCATTAATAGTAACAATATTATGAGTGAATGTACGGACTTGTTTGGACTTTTTTTGTACTCTCCATCCTAGAAAGAATACAATCTTAGCACTGATGTGTTGTCCAAAAAAGAATGCAACTCTACTTTATGAGTAGGTATGGTATCCTATATGTGCTATATAGATTTATGATGCAAGAAAGTATAGAGTTTATAAGTGCAATCATTAGTTTTGCCCTATCAACGCATGTTGAGAATAAAAAGAGTAGGCGTACATGTGTTTGCTAACTTGTTCTCAATAAGTGAGAATCATTGCACTCTTTCTAGAACAAAGGGAGTAATATATAGTAGAGAAATGTCCATATATACATTGTGTGGCTTAGTTGCTTCGGTGAAGAATAATGCTACATACCAGTAACTACAAGCGGATTTTAAATAAAAAGTATCTGTTATATAAATTCCTAACTTTTCTAAGTTTCTCATTGCAGGCTATTGGAGTGCATCATAAAGATGTCAAACACTTGACAATGCACGACCTGGTGCATGACTTAGCTCGATTGGTCCTGGCAGATGAATTAAGTCTGGGGGTAGGCAATCTGGGCAATACCGATGGAAGTAGATGCCGCTATGCATTGTTGGATGATTGCAGCATGAAACTGGAGTCATATACAGACTCTCCTGCCAAGATAAGGGCAATGCGTTTTCAAGATTGTGGAAAAATTGGACTCCACGGCGATGCATTTTCGTCTGCCAAGTATCTTCGCGTCTTGGATTTAAGTAAATGCTTTATACAGGAGTTGCCTGATTCTGTTGGTCAACTAACGCAGCTGAGGTATCTGAATGCTCCAAAGATTCAACATTGGACGATCCCCAATTGTATCACAAAGCTGTTAAAATTATTTTACCTCAGCTTTTCTGGGTCTGCTGCATTGTTGGCACTGCCAGATTCAATTGGAAAAATGGAGGGTCTGATGTATCTTAATTTGTCAGGGTGTTCGGGGCTAGAAAAATTGCCAGTGTCATTTTCCAAACTAAAGAAGTTGGTCCATCTGGATTTATCAAACTGCACCAATGTTACAGGTGTCTCAGAATCCTTGCCGAGCCTTACAAACCTTGAATTTTTGGACATATCATACTGCTGGAATATCAGAGAGTTACCAGAACATTTCGGTAGCCTTTTGAAACTAAAACATTTAAACATGTCAGGTTGTGACGAAATTGAAGAATTACCAGGATCATTTGGGAATCTAAAAAAATTGGTGCATCTTGATTTATCACACTGTTGTCAGATTAAAGTGACACCAGAAGTCTTGGGTTGTCTTACCAAACTCCAATATTTGAATTTATCTCAATGTGGCTGCATTATTGATGGAACTAAGGTGGCAGAAGCAATGGGCAATAATCTCACACAACTTCGGCACTTACATTTGTCTGGGTTCATAGATAGGATGTGTCACGATGAATCGACTTTTTCTACTTCCCTTGAGCATATCAGCACTCTTTCAAATCTGGAACATCTGGACATATCTTGTAATATAGGTCTTACCTATCTACCAGAATGTTTCAGTAGCCTCGGTAAGCTACATACACTGGACCTTTCGGATTGCTCCTCTCTGATGTTTCTACCTGGAAGTATATTTCATATGGATAGCCTAAAGATGGTATATGCGAAGGACTGCAGATCCTTGGTGACCCAGCTGCTTGTTGCTTGTGGATTGAATAAAAGTTTGACCCCGCTGACGGAACTCGAGGTCCAAGTTGGCGAGTTAAAAGGTGGCAACCTTGTTCTGTTTCATGCTGTGGCTGTTACTGATGTGAAGATATATCGACTTGACGAGGTAGAATCTTTTGAAGAGGCACAAAGTATTAGATTGGTTGCAAAACAAGGAATTGAAAAATTGAGACTTGTGTGGGGCATTAACAACTACCATTTGTGGAGCATTAGCAACTGCCATGTGGGGGTTGTGGAGGATACCAAAGTGCTGGGAGGCCTTGAGCCACCAAGCACTATACAAAACTTAGATATAGAAGGTTACAATGGCATAATATTTCCAGACTGGATAATGGGCATTTCTCGTAATAATTTCCCTAATCTCGTCAGTATGTCCTTGATGGGTTTGGCTAATTGCATCAGCTTACCACCACTTGGCCAATTACCTAACCTGCAAAGGCTGGATCTTAATTGTATGCCCAGTGTTGAAAAAATTGATGAGGACTTCTGTGGTGGCACTGGAGCATTTCCTCGACTGGAGAGCCTCACCCTACGCAATATGGAAAGCCTCCAAGTATGGAGCACAAGATATTCTTGTGGTGGGGGCGATGGTGTGACTGGGTATATGTTCCCTGGCCTTCGTGAATTGGAGATATATGGTTGTCCCAAGTTGAGGCTGAAACCCTGCCCCCCCAAAGCTGAGAAGTGGACTATAAGGGGAAGTGATGGTGTAATATCATCTTGGGGTGAGAGTACGTTAGACACGGGTGCTTCAACTTCCTCCTCTCCTCTGGTTACTACTCTGAAAATAGAATATTGCAACCTTCCTATGCATCTGTGGAGGCTGCTTGACCACCTCCCTGGTCTCCCAAATTTATGTATTGAGGGCTGCAGTGATCTTACCAGCTCACGTGAGATCATCGGAACCCTCTCCTCTAAAGGCAGACACAACGAGGCAAAACTGACAGAGTGTCTGGATCATCTCACATCTCTTGAGAAATTGACAGTGCACTCTTTTGACATAGACGCAATGCAGGATACAACCAAGCTTCCCAGTTCCCTACAATCTCTTGAACTACACTCTTGTGAAAGCTTGATGGCACTGCCGCTCTGGGTAGGGGACCTAGTGTCTCTCAAACGATTGAAAATATCATGGTGCAGAAACCTGAATAATCTGCCGGACATGGGAAACCTCACCTCACTGCAGGAACTTGATATCAGGCACTGCTTCAGACTCAACTCTTTGCCAGAGAGTATACAACAGCTGACCAATCTCGAAAAACTGGAAATTACTGGGTGCCCTGCATTACAGTGATTTTGAGGAGAACAAGATGAAGCTCGCCCACATCAAAGAAAAGGTAGAACTCTTGCTCTTGTTTTGACAGAATAAAGAAAATCTATATCTATACCTAATTATAAAGAGGCAAAATTTCAGCCAAATTTTTTGTCTGGAATTTTTTTTGGTCTGGTCTATTTATGGTGGAGATTTAAATCCCTATATGACTATAACAAGATAATAGTAGCATGTGGCAAAACGAAAATAAAAAAACAGATCCCGTTCTGTTTGCTTTGGCCCAGTCGGCACATGACCCAGCTTCCCCGACAGATTCTGGTGGCCTCGTGTTTGTGTCCCAGGTGCTAAGCCATTGGGCCGCTTAGGCCAGCGCGCCTATCCATGCTCGAGCATTACGCATACTGGTACATTTCTTCTCCGAGCTTTGGTCGTTGCATTTTCTTTTTATTTTTTATTTTCTTTTTCTTTTCTTGTTTCTGTTTTATATTTTTTACTGTTTTCACCTTTTATTATTGTTTACTTTACTTTTATTTCTTTTTTCCTTTCCTTTTATTCATTTTCTTTTTCAGTTGTCTTCTATGATTCTTTTTTATCGTTTTCCTATTTTCATATTTTATTTTCTTCTTTTCTACTATTTATAATTTCAGGTGACCACGTAATAAACGTCTCCGTCTATAAACAGAGGTCTGGAAAAACAATAAATGTTATAAATTGAATTTTGTGAAATAAATTACACCACTGAATAAATCAATGGTTTATAAGTCAATACAGATGGCCACATAATGAGTGGTCATGTTGCAATGCATGGACACGTTTTGCCTCCTAATGATATAAAAGGTAAGACCATTTAGATATTTTATATTTTTAACCACCAGGAGAAGGTGTTTTACCGAACATTTTTTGCATGCCTTTTTTTAATTACATGATACAACGCAAACGTCCACAATACGCATGCACACTCACCCCTATAAACACAAGGATGTAAACCTTATCACTATGAGCATCCGCGAATGATTATCATTATGAGTATCCGCGAATGACTGAACCAACACATCTTGAACTTTACGAAGTCAACACAGGCACCACACTGTCGACAGGGATGTCGCCGCTACCACTTAATGCATACAAATAGCAGTGCCAAGTCGAAGACTTAAATCCTGGTGGGCAGATTCCACCACAAGTAATCCAGCCAACTAATATATGCGTTCGCTTCTTACCAGGCAAGTCCAAGCTAAAGGTTGTTAGGGGCACATGAGAGGTGATGAGGTACAGTTTGATGCACCACATAAGAGGATCCGTGAGCACTGCTGCTGGCAGATCGAGCGGATAGGGATCGGCGAGTGGCCCGTGGATGGGCTCGGTGTGGTAATTCAAGTTTTTTTCTCGATGCCTGATTCAGGAAAGGTCACAGTAATCCGATACGGTTGCGATGATTGCCTCGGTTGATGCGGTTTTACTTGTGTCTTAGTAAAGATTGTTGTAGTAGTGCATATGTTCGTTCCGTTGTAACGCACAGACATTTTTTCTAGTAAAGGATAACATGCAAAACCCCTTTGACAGGGTCAACATGACCGAACTCTACAACCTTACAAGACGTTGTACAAAGGAACATCGACTAGAGAAAGACCACTACACACAGAGTGAGACAAGTCTGGAAACCCAATCTTGAACCCAAAGGGAAGGACCTGGCGTAGAAAAAAAAAACCAGAACCAAATCCATTGAAAGCCGAGGACATCTGCTCGGCGACTTTCCTTTCTAATCGGATTATCCTATTTGTGCTTCCCGCTCCATGGAGTGTGCACAATGTACTAGTAAATGATATTGTTGGCTATTATGCCTTAATTCCCCAAACTAACAACATGACTCTGCTAGTCTGATCCGGTTTATTTAACCTTCTAAGCTGGTTATATTGCAGAAGGTAACAACGTACTGGACGTTTGAACCGCTAGCAAGAAAGATGGGCTAAGTCCCAAAATCCGCGTTGCCGTACTGGGCATGGAGATGCCCCGTTGTTGGTCGTACTGGGCATGGAGATGCCCCGTTGTTGGTCCACGGTACCTACCGTTTCTGCAATGAGAAATACTAGCGTTGAATTTACGGGGCATCAAACGTCTCTGCGCCCACGAAGACAGTTAATCTTGTAAAATCTCCCTGCAATCTCGGCTGTCAAATATAATAGTTAATCGTGGTAGGGATGAGACTGCTTGGACATTCATGGTATGTGACTCCATTACAGAAGAACCAGTCAATTGGCGAATAGCTTGCTAGGCCCCCGCGCCTCCCGGCCTGGCCACCGCACGAGCTTGACGTTGAAAATCCGGTGGATAGCAAGGACGACGACGGCTGGGCTCTTTTCGCCCCCTCGACCTCTCTGCCTCTCTCCCATGGTGCTTTTTGTTAGCAAATAATGCGAAGGATCGAATATGAGACAATGTTTTTTAACGAGGTTTGGCGTACCTACATCCTCGGGGCATGATTACGAACGCTCCTCCCCAACAGCTAAAATAGCTGTGATGTCGTCTTATGGTTACAATAGGGATATGACTATATTTATAGCCCCCTTATTACCTCTCTACCGCTAGCAAGCACAAGCCTCGAAGCTGCTACGCGTGCATCGAGGTATTTTCTGTTCGAGTACAGCACTTCTGGTTGCCCGTTACATCTACTCGTCGAATTTTCTTCCGTGCCGTGTCCATACGGCGACTCACGTGCCAGCGTGAATCTAAGGCGGAGTTCTAATTCGAGTTGGAGGCGATTTTGCACTACTGTGTTCAGATCTCTAAAAGCTGATCATCGTGTGGTGCTTCGTGCAAGTCGGTGGTCACTGCACGTGCAAGTGTGCACCCAGATCAAGGGGACCAAGATTTGTTGCTCGTTCGTTTGGTGAAAAAGGCAAATTGGTGAAGATTTTCTGCTACACGCACAAGAGTCTGTGAGAAGAAGTTTATGGCTAATTTCAGCTGTTCGTACAGACGTGTAGAGAGGCTACAGGTTCATGCTAGGGTTCCGATTCATACCTATATTTCTACAGATTATATGTTCTTCTGGACTACTTTCAAGACTTTATTCGGTGCAACGTTGTTGGAATTATTTTCTGGATGATTTCTTTCAGCTATCCAAGACTGGAGTCAAGTTCAGTATTATTATCGTCGTTTGTTACTCGGCGATTTCTTCCGTGCTGTTCTATCAGCGACTTGATGTTTTTTTTGGAACGTCTAGTCCATGGCGAATTTCAGTCCTCTGCTCTTTCGTTGGTGTCCACCTATTCCAGTCTGCAGATGATGTTTACCAGTAAGTGTACTGGGCTGCAGGTTTTTTGCTATGGTTACCCAATACCTAGTGTGTTCTGTAGATTATTTCTTCTTGTTATTTCTTCGGATGTCTTCAAAGAGTGCATAGCTGAAGGTGGAGTTATGGAGCATGAAGTTGCAGGAGCAAATGCTCTTGTTTGGACGGGGTCATATGTGACTCGTTTTGCATCTTTTGGAGCTATAAAATCAAGACTCAAGTTTTGGTACACAGATGTTGGCATTTGGATGACTTCAATGTGGCATGCATATTCGCTAAGGTGGAGTTTGTTAGAGTTGTGTCGAATATGTGTACTGTTTGATTATGTTGAGACTTGAGTTATGGTAGAGGGCTAGGATATGTTAGTACCATATTGGAAATTAGCAGTAGAGAGGTAATCCTAGGGGGCTATAAATATAGCCCTATCCCTATTGTAACCATAAGACGACGTGACAGCTATTTTAGCTATTGGGGAGGAGTGCTCGTAATCATGCCCCGAGGATGTAGGTACGCTGAACCTCGTTGAAAAACATCGTCTCGTGTTCGATCCTTCGCATTATAGCCCTACCATGATCTTGCCTCCCGAAATAGAAATGTTTAGTGGCTAAATCAAAGATAATATATCAGCCAGGAATCGGGACACAAGAAAACACATTGCCATCCATGCTTCCTTTGACTCCTTTTTTTTGGTAAAGCCATAAGTTTTGTGAAACAAATAGCAGAATTAAGTAGTTATGGTCTAGCTCAGGCACTTTAAGACTTAGAGAACAATTCCATAGAGAAGACAAATGCTGATTACTATGTGATCGTTTCTGTTTTTTTTCTTTCTGAGTTATGAAACAATCACAAAACAGCAAGAAGTGCAAGCCACGTGGTTGCCTAAGTGGCTAAGCATTAAATATACAAAGCATGAAGAATGAACCTGGGCATGACATATGGAACTATAGACTTGAAAAAAAAAATCTATACCCTTGAAGCTATTAACCTTTATGAGTACAGTGTACCTATCTATTCGAATCAAAAGACAACTAAGCCTTTTGTACACTAATTTTTTTCAGTCATATAAGGCAATGTGCAGCTACATCGGAAAGAGATATGGGCTTGTGGAAATCATTGGGCATAGCTTTCTTCTGCTGTCCTTAGAATGAAACAGACAGAACAAATGTAGCCAACAGTAAAACAACACAAAAGAATGACAGATATATCATATCAATGCCTAAGATGCTTTTAGAACGTTCCATGAGCCACTACTTAATACAATATGGCCATCCCCATGCTCTCTGCTATTCTTCCTATTATTATTCTAAACAATATAAGCTTTACAACAGTAGTATGTCACCAAGTTAAATAGTTTCATAGCTACACTTTACCAGAAAGGAAAGGTTTTAGATACTGTGCAATTTTTTAGGTAGTTTATTAGAAGAGGCCTCGGATGAAATCAATTAAACCATAGTGTTTTTTCCAGCTATTGTTATCTTTAATTTCCTTGTTGGAGTATTACTTTTCTTGAATAAGGGACGAATTTGAGATGGCCACAGCGGTCGAAATTGAGTTTATCATTGCACATAAGATAGAAATGGAATATTTTCCCACACTTACAAAGCTCCTGGTTGAGAAGCTATCAGTAGTCCATTTTCATTGGCTGCAGGTGATAAGTCTTTTTCCCTGAAAACACATAGGATTTTGATAGTTCCTTAAGTACATTTGTACCATATTTTTTATTACTAATCCATAACTACAGCACAGTTTGAAAGTGCTGACTAAACTCAATTTCCATCATTTTTAGAAATATTTTTCTAAACACGAGATGGCAGATATCAATCAAAAAAATTGGTGATCAATCGTTTCCTGCTCGTTATCTCTACTGAATATAAGCAGGTGAAGCCACTCATAGGCTCATAGCTCTTCTAAGTTGTATATTGTTAGACAGTAACCATAATAAAATGTGTCATGATTCGTAAGTCTTACAAACGATCGAAGGAGTTGCAAATGAATATATCAAAAGAAAAAGAAAGTAAGGTAGTTCTAAGGCTCCAAATAATTCACCCATTTAGTAGTTGCATTCAACACAAATCCATGTCCACGCAGAACTACCGCCTACAGCTCCACTAACATCGAATCCAGGAAACACAGTTGCTCTGAACACGAGAACCATTGGATCGAGAACCAATGGATCAGATAACGAAGTAACTGTAATTGTACCTTGTTGTAGCTAACATAGGGGGCGTCAGATTGCAGCCAAGTGAGATCGTTGATGGTGCAGATGTCTAGTAAGTGTCTTTGGTGGGTTGCAGTTCCTCATGGGGATACAGTAAAAGATGGAAAAAAATCCTCTTTTTCATTAGTTTGTTAATACATCACTGCCAATCAAGGACACTTATGCTCCAAGAAGAATAAAGGAACACACACAATTCTGATGCATGCCTTATGCCAATTATGTTTTTTTCTATCATGCCTGTCAGGCTGAGCACAACTGAGCACATCGCCTCATACCAATGATGTTTATATATATGCCGAGCACATTTTGCCCCACGGAGATGATGTTTATATTTATGCTTAGAACATTTGTCCCATGTTAATGATGTTTATATATATGCTGATGATGTTTATATTTATGCTTAGCACATTTGTCTCATGTCAATGATGTTTATATATATGCTTGTCGATGGGGGACACCACGGGTGCCCCACATGTAAGACTTCAGGATAGTGGGCCCGGCCAACGGACCCACAACCTAGCAATACCGAACGAAGGCCGACGGACAGCAAGGAAGACGGACTGCGAGTTCTAGATGGATTCCAGCATAAGGGGTACTGAACAACTAGTTTAGAACTTTTTGTTAGAATACGACTAGGACTCAAAAGAACTCTCAGCCCACCCTCGGACTATAAGAGGGTGTTGCGGATACCCCTCGTAAAAACACACGACGCACACAAGTCGCACGACATACAGCAACACCAGCCACAACTCATCAATACAACTCAACAGGTTAAACGCCGACTGGACGTAAAGGCTGTTACTCGGCTTCAAGTCGAGGGCCCGAACCAGTATAAAAACGTCTGTCTCGTCTAGTTTGTTGCCAAAAACCTCCGAGTTCCGAAATCTATCAAGTCCCTCCGAACAAAAGCACCCTTCCGGATACCTCAGAGCCAACTCTCGCGGTTTTACGGACGTATGGATCGGGAGCTCGGACAAGTTGCGTATGGCTCCGTAGAGGGCATGGCACTTGGGCCGGGGAGCTGGTAATGCAGACGTGGCCAAGAGAGTCGGTCCTGGACATATTATCCTGTATGGGTAAGCTGGTTCGATAGCTCGACGAGGACGTCGAGTCCTTTGAGTGTGGGTGGATGTGAGACCCAGCCCGTTAGGCCGGGCCAAATTACATGATAGCTAGTGCTAGTGTGGTAGTTTAGTACCACCTCGCAAGTTCAGAGTTTACCGAACCAGCTTAAATAGCCAGGCAAAGGACGCGCAGTAACCTTCGGTTAACCGTTTTGAGTGAAACGAGGACGAAAGCTCAAGCGGGTTGCTACGTAGGTATGGCCTGCTCCTCGTTAGAGTGGGTCTGAACCGTGTGCCGGGCCTGGGGTGTTACAATAATAAATCTGTTTCATACTATATTTCGTTTGATTTTTTTGAACCCTAAGTTTTGCACACTCAGCTTGTTCAAAAATTTATGCAGAATGTCACTTCTTTTATTTGAATGACTTAAAATTTGGCTATTTTGCACAAATGCTTTCAAATAAAACGAGTGGTTATCTTTAGGATAAAAAAAGTTAGACAAGCTATAATTTGGAACGAATGGAGTATATTTTGATGACTATATATAAGCAGATCGATTCTTTTAGCAACGGAGTCTTTAGAACTATAGGAAACATAGGCAGCTCTCCTCTCTATTTAAAATATAGAAAGCTAATTCAATTTAGAACAAAGGAAATAGTAGTATTTAACGAGAATCATATTACGCTTGCTTTGCTTTGTACGACATTAGCGATTACTTGTCCACTTATGTGAAACAAAGCAAAGCCACGTCACCACGGTTGCAACAAATTTTTTACCACCCGCTGCTAACACCACGTCTATCTTTTGATGATACACATACAAAGAATTATTAATAACAAGGCATCGATGGTTGGACTTCGATCAATTTGTTATGTTGGCATTTCGGCGGAAACAGTAAAAAAGAAAAATCTCAGGATGTGCAACACATCTCCACTGCATTATCTTGGCTCTCAAGCGGATGAAGAAAAAGGAACTTCGCAAACAGTGACAGGCAGGTCACGCTATATGGCCTTCATCTACATGAGCGGTGATAGGTTGTTGTGATTGAGGTCCATCAATCTGTCACCATCTCCAACAGTTTCCTAAAAAAGACTTCTCAAATATTGAGTTTTAGAAAATTGATAAAAGATTTAGAAAGTATAAAATCATGTTATCTCCAACAGTTTGGTAAAAAGGCCTCCCTAAACTCTAAAACCAGGGCCCACTGTCTAAAGATGGGCGACGGGCCGGCCCGGCACGGCCCGGCATGGTGACGGGCCGGC
>DXKC01057841.1:0-14518 GCA_031170775.1 Cymbopogon citratus
ACGCCGCCTAGCGCCGCCCAGCGCCCAGAACGACGACTACCCCCATAGTCGAGGCGACGGGCTTCGACTCGCAACTACTCGCGCCTAGTCGAGCGCCTAGCAGCGCCTAGCGGAACTTGGCGTGAACATCACAAAATAAATCATAGAACATCACATGTATACTACGTGAACGTCACAAAATAAATCATTGAACGTCACATGTACACTACTTGAACATTACAAAATACATCACAGAACATTGTATGTATGCTACATGAACATCACATGTATACTGCGTGAACAACATAAAGTACATTGTAGAACAACACAAAACAAATTGTAGAACATCACATGATATATTAAGAACATCGCAATATACTATTGAACATCACATATATCTAGATATAAAAATAGTTAAGGATAAATTTATCAAAATTATAACTAGTGAAAAATAATAAAAAAATACAAATGAAAACTTAAATAACAAATGTGAAATATGTAGAAAAGTAAATTAATAACTTAAATGAAAAAACTTATAAAACATGACACATATCTTAAGGGACATATGAAATGAGAAGGAAACACGTTCTCGCACGATCCCAAAAAACATGAGAAGGAAACAAAAAAAAAATCAAAGCATAAAAAACGATTAAAGTGAAAATAACTAGTGTAAAAATAAATTAAGAAAATAAAAATAAAAGTAAAAAATATATATGAAAGATAAAGAAGTAAATGGGAAGCGAAAATAAAGAACATGAAAGTAAAAATAAATGGGAAAATAAAATAATTAAAATAAGGATAAAAATGGGAAAAGGGAAATAATAATATTAAATTTCTGCATAATAAAAAAATTTTAAAAAATCATCGTGAAGAAAAATAAAATAAAAACACATAAAGCAAAGAAAAGGAAATTATAAATGAAAGTAAGAAAGAAATAAAAACGCATGAAGGAAATAAAAGAAAACTAAAAATAATAAAAGGAAGAATAGAATGACACACAGGAAAGGTTAGAAAAAAAAAGAAACTCACGCAGGAGAACCATCT
This sequence comes from Cymbopogon citratus, assembly GCA_031170775.1. Taxonomy (NCBI): domain Eukaryota; kingdom Viridiplantae; phylum Streptophyta; class Magnoliopsida; order Poales; family Poaceae; genus Cymbopogon; species Cymbopogon citratus. Next base: position 1,024 of record DXKC01057841.1, read on the forward strand.
ACGACTGTTACTTCACGCGTCAACGGAAAGAAAAAAAAAGATCGACACATCCGGTCCCGTAGCCAGCGAGCTGGGAGCAGCAACGACGCGGACCTCGCTCTCTCATAGGCCTCTGGCTGGCGCGTGGGCTGCCATCGCGCGATTCACGTCGTCGCTCAAACGCTCGTACGGTGCATGGGCCGTGGGCTGCGCTGAAGACTTCGGGAGCGCGGGTGGTCGGAGGACGACATGCTTCCGACCTGGTCGGAAGCGAAGATTTGCGGACATCTAGACTGCATTGCTTGAGGTAGTGTTTGGTGGGTTGTTTTGTGGGCTGGCCAGGAATCTGTACATAAAGTGGAACCAGGAGTGGAGGCCCAAGTTGCACAAGCCGGACCAGGCCCCAGATAAATGGTCAATTTTCTCATTCTGATAGAGCCAGGCTATCAGGTCTCTGTGTTGCGCAACTCAAACCTGGCTTAGGGGCTGGCCCTAACCAAACATGCTGACCTTGCATTGTTCTAGCCCTGGGTAGCCCCCTTATTATCCAACCTCACAGACCTGCTGTGGCCAGTGTGCCTGTGTTATGTTATGCACATATTTGGCTTTACATATGTGCTTCTGGGTGAAATGTAAAGATACATAGAACTTGATGATTTAGAGGAATTCACATGTTTGGCTTTATTGGAGATGAGAATATAGCAACATCTTTTGGATAAAGCTATACATTTCAAAATCAGTTTCACAAATCTGTTGTTGTGTAAGTTTGTTTACCATTTCAGAATTCCTCTCAAAAGCATATATGTTGCAAAACAAAACGCGATATTCTTACAATGTCTGTTTCCTGCTTGTTATGGCTTAAATTCTGCAGGATATGGCAAGATGCCAGGATATGAGCACATATTTACTGACTTCCTGCTAAGCCTCGTGCAAAGCAAATACAAGAGGCATCTAAGTGGGAGCTGAACTTAGTGAAGATTTACTTTTGAGATGGAGTCTATTAACAGATGCCAGCTGGGCCATGTAACAGTGGCAACTAGATAGGTTTTCCAGTTTGTACATAGCAAGGGGACGGGTCTTAGGATGAATGAGGTGCCGAGGCCAACTAAAGGCACATACCAGAAATCAGGGGAAAATGCAGTATTTGGGCCGGGGCAGTATCTGAAGAAAGGTTTTGGCTCCGTGCCCAGCCTATGTAAAATCGTTTAACTCAGTGCCCAACCTGTGTAAATTGTTTTACTGAGTGCCAACCTTGCTTTGCAACAAAGTGTTTCAGCTAGTCCGTACAGTTTTTGCTTTCATCTTTTGTTATCTGACCGATGCCTCTTCTTGAATCTTGATTGAGAGGTCAGTTAATTTTGCGTAGGACACATCTGACTCAACTAATGGTGAAGGCCAACTGAAACCTCATAGCAATGTCCGTTGGTATCACTTTCTAGAAGCTTTTGGTGAGTGAGATCGCAAATCACGCCTAAATTGACTTCTGAACAGAGAGGCCATGATTTAGCTTTCATCTTTTCCTTTATTTATTTATACATACCAATGCAGCCAATGAATGGTCTCCGACCTCCAAATCTTAGAACGGCTGATACGCCAGTCAATTGTCTCGTTGAATGGTCTCCGACCTCCAAATCTTAGAACGGCTGATACGCCAGTTACTTCGTTGAGCGGCCTGGCCGCACATAGAACCCAACTTCTGTATGATCACCATCACTATGAACTTTTATCCTTTTCGCCACCTGTCTCTGATGTCAAGCAAATGCTGTGGATGAGCTACCGGAAAATTTATTCACATTTCAATTAATCAGTTTCTTTTTTTTTTTTCAAAAAGGTTGTAAAAACTTTAAAGGTTGTATAGTGACTGACAAGTGACAACTCATTGTTCGAGGCACATATATAGCCTGATGACACCACTCCACTCCCCACTGATCGACACTCCACTCCCCACTGATCGATCAGCGTCATTTTCAGGTAATTCTTTTTTTTTTTGAGAAATCATTTTCAGCTAATTCTAGGCCTGAATGCTGGACCAAACGATCTAACTGATTCACCTGGGCTATTTTAATGTCTTGAATTCTAAGCAGTGATGTGTCTGGCCTTTCTTGTTCTTTGTTGCCGCCTGTCATCGATTTGATCAATACGGTGCCACAACATGAAATTACTCCGGCTTGAGATTGAGTGGAGTATGAGCAGAGATTCTTCAGAGATGACAAGATTGCTGACTGCATCTGGTCTGAGAATAAGACCTGGAACTTGAAAATAGAGAGTAAATTCCTCAGTCTGCATAGAGTACAGGTGAATCTAGACTTTACACACGTACATGATGATGGGCAACTACGAATGACGGATGTATCATTCATTCATTCATTTGGAGACACCGAAACATGTAAACACATATGGGTGTCAAACACAGATTAGCCAGGATCGGGGATTACGTTTGCTGTGCTGATTGGAACATGCTAGTAAGATAACACAATTGCTGTATGGTGGAGTGTCAAGCCATGATTTGTCAGCCCATACTTGTCACATTTAACTACATGATGATGGCCCTTTGAAAATTATCTTCATCGGTCAGGATCACTTACTTTATCACACATTACGCAATGAACAAACTGCATAATAATCAAGTTATTCAACAAAACTTTAATTTTTTTGGTTACTAGTATCTACTTCATCCAATCATCAGGTTTGCTGCACCTCACAAATCCACAACCAAGTCAACACATAGCCCTTTGCAAAGGAGGATAGATACACATCAACTATTTTAAATTTCAACTCCTCCAAGCAAGTGCTATCTGCTAGGTCATGAAATCTTTTAGGTATTGAGCGTGTGATGTTGCATCCTTATGTCAGGGTGTTTGTTTTAAAGAAATGGTTGAAACAAACAGATCAACTCTATCCAAAGTACTTTTCTGAAAGCAACATATTTTAGGAGTACTTCCAGCATGCCCATATGATTGGTCCTAGTCATATGCTATGGCGCAAAATGAACTACTACTTAATTGTGGAGGTTGGTTTGCCCTGCTTTCTGGGCTCCTCAATTTGGACCTGACGATAGTTTGGCCAGAGCAACTAGCAAACACAAGGCAAACAGCAAGATTTGGTCCTAATGATAGGTTGCTATTAGCAATCATTGCCCTGCTTGCTTCGTCCACGACATAAGGAATCTGATGCCACTTAACTAACGGCTCATGTTTAATTCAGATAATGAACACAAAGTGATTTTGTTCCATGGAGAATAGGGCATGATATTAAGATACAGATGCTTTATTCTTTAAGTAAACTGACTATTAAACAGTAAAGTCAGTAGTCACAGAAAAAAGTTCTAACCAGCAGGGATATTGATTCTAGTGAATTGCTGTTTTCTTTTGTTTCTTTTGTTTCTTTTGCACTCAAAATCTCTTGGGTTTGGGTAGGTGCTCAAGCACTGACAAATTGCATACCATATTTCTGATGTCCCTTTCTCTCTGATACAATATCTGGAATTTTCGCTCTTCCTCATTATGATGCTCCTATAGTATATATCTGAAAAACTATTCGTCGGCAAGGGATTCCTCAGCTGGGCCCATACGATTTTTCATTTCATTCGGTGGTAGGATTATTACATTAATCAATGCACTTTAGGCACATGGAGAGAGAGGAATTGGGGAAAAACATCTGTTATTTTTCGATTTGATGCCTAACCACCATGGCATACTTCTTAGGTCGTCAGAGAATTTCTTAGGAAAAAAGGTTGCATAAATTACATATTTAACATTTTTTTTTGAGGGAACTGGATGGGCTGGAGCACCTACAGAAAATATATTAAAACAGCCAGTACAAGTTAAGGTAAATATAAAGAAAACAAACAGGAGTAGTCAAGAGACAAAGAAAATGAAAAAAAAGCACATCAATCCATGTTAATCTTAGAAACCGGTCAAACTTTCCGGAGATACCTGTCTTCACTGAAATCATATTACAGTAATTGAAATCTGGATCTTATGCAATATAGCAAAAGTCACAAAGAAATGACTGGTAGGCAAAATGCACACATATAGACCAATATATTTGTCGCATGGTTATGTTCCAGTTCTATCAGTTATGCTAATGCTTATGTGCTTTCGTGCGTGTAAAAGTGAACTCAATGGTGAAGCTATGACTCATACATGCACCTAAGCGTCGATAATTACTAGCACATAGTCATTATTGATCCATCATCCTGCATAGATACGTTGTTGCCTGTTCTATTATGTTTTCCTAGATCATTGGACTAAGCATATACTCTAGTGGCAACCTATGGAGCCATTGACCATGCCACAATAATAATTGATCTTAGCCACTAATAAGTTCTTTGCAAACCGAACTTTCTGCTGCACCTCAAAAGTTAAGATTCGATCATGAAAGTTTATTATTGTTGTGTGTGGGTCATAAAAGTTGAGGAAAAATTTTGTTCCACCATTTTCCTCACCAATTATATTGGCTAGCATGGTTTGTGCCGCAAACAAGATGTGTGTTGACCACAAGAGCTGGACAAATGGTGCTGAGAAAGGAGAGGTGGCTGCTTTGTCAGTTGGGTGGATCATTCGTTACATTATGTTCAGGGTGTTGGATTGTAGAGACATTTTGCAAGGTGGGCAAGAGGTCCCCATCACAGATTTGTGGAGGATTTGGCGATGGTGATTGCAGCGTAATTCAGATCCCATCTGAACAGGGATTAGAAATTGAGTACAACTCTTGTCCTTGTCCTCTCAAACTACTAGATTGGCGATTCTTTTACAAGTGTGTCTCTATTTTTAAATTTTCTTTTCATGTTTCGCAAGTCCATCACGCGCGAGGTGTCACATGAAGGGTTTTAGCTTTGACGGAGAGTTGAATTATGCAACTAATTCTTAAAGCAACGGTCTTTGTACGTAACTAGTGCTATCTATCTCTCTAATCATTGTAAATACAATGTAAACAATGTGTGAAGTGTGGTTAATATTTTAGTTCTTAATGCATGTAACATAATTACTAACCATGGTTTATAGTCACTTTAAGTGGTGAATTAGTGGATCACGATGTATATTAAATATGACGGAACATATATGTGTAAAATATGGTGGGAGAATATAAAACCCAATGTGGTATATATGAAATTTTAAAAATCTAAAGTATTTGTAGAGGAGACTGTAAACGTTCATTTGCAGTGTCAGTTGGTTAAAGCTCGCCACCTTAGTAAATCCATTTCTAGGGACAGTTCTATTACGCTAATAACTACCCTTGAAAATCCATTTGAACCAACCCCTGAAAATGTATTTCTAGCTAGTGGCGGTTGAAAAGCTATCTTTGTAAATGCCACATCTTTACAATTAATACCGTAGTGTCGGTTTCTGAAACCGCCCATCCAAACCATTTCTGACAATCTCTGAAAATTGTTGTTGCAGTATTGTTTTTTTTTTTTTGCGAAAGGTTGTTGCAGTATTGTTAGCAATGTCTGACATCGTTATCGTTGTGGTTCTATCTCACACAGATTTTTTTCTCCCCGGTGTGGTGCAGGTTTTGTTGTGTGTGTGGATGGGGGTGGTGGGTGGGGTGTTCGTGAACAGCAACAGCAGTACGTTAATGTTTAATCTGAAATTATTAACTAAGCTGAAAATCCACTCCCTGATATTGGCAGCAACTGTGAGAATAATGACTACTCGGTCTTCGGTCATCAACTCTAGCACGCATTATTTATCATCATAAAAACTGTCAATAATTTGCATGTAACAATCTAAATAATTGTTGTCAAAATTAATATCTAATTGCATGCGCTTGATGTTGAAGGCTACGTGCGAGATGCCGGACGTGACTGCTTTAAAAAAGGCAACTAATGTATACCATATCAATTTATCTTTATTAACTGTTTAGTTGATTAGGTGATAATCGTGCACATGCATGACCGACTATGAAATTGTCGGCAGATATGAATTCATCAGTGCAGGCAAAGAGTCATGACATACTGATCTTACTAGAATGGTGAAAGTAATATTCCCTACAGACAAGGACATTATTTCTTTTTTAGCTTTCTCGTCACCAACAAGAGTTGATATATACAGCTGGCACAATTCACTTACAGTAAATTTCTATGCTACTTTTGTAGGAGGTTTAAAGCTAGCACATACATGTCATTATATTCCTCACTAAAAAAAATTACCATAATTACAACAGGTAATAGCAAAATAATGTTATATAGTAATAGTTTTTATTAAAGTGATGTCCACTAAATGGCTAGCACGATAAAAAAAAAATGTTTGCAAGTGTTCACCAAAAAGGTTGCAACGCTGTTGACGGGGGACACCATGGGTGTCCCACAAGTAAGACTCAAGGTAGTGGGACCGGCTAACGGCCCCACAACCTAGCAAGACTCAATAAAGACGGACGGACAGGAAGGAAGGCGGATGCCGAGTTCTAGGAGGACTCCCGCACAAAGAGTACTAAACAACTAGTTTAGAACTCATTGTTAGAGTATGACTAGGACTCAGAAAGAACTCGCAGCTCACCTTCGGACTATAATAGAGCGCTGCGGGTACCCCTTGTAAAAAAACACGAGACACACAAGTCATACAACAACACCAGCCACAACTCATCAATACAAACTCAACAGGCTAAACGCCGACTGGACGTAAAGGCTATTACTCGGCTACAAGTCGAGGGCCCGACCCAGTATAAAATCGTCTGTCTCGTCTAGTTTGTTGCCACAACCGCCGAGTTCCGCAATCCGTCAAGTCCCTCCGAACAAAAACACCCTCCAGGGTACCCCAGTGGTGGGCTATCGACCATAAAACGTCGACAGCTGGCGCGCCAGGTAGGGGCTTTCGGCGGATTGTACACCGAGAGTTCGGCAGACCACTTCCTCAAAATGAGTTACAGCAAGAGAACAACCTTCGTCTTCGCGTCTTGGATCTGTGAAGCGGATGAAGAAGGCCAGCTCCATAGCCGTCTGATCAGCAAGCCAAATCCCGAAGACACCAAGATCGACATGCAAGAAGAGTTGCTACTCATCGAGAAATTTGAAAAATTTTCAACTTCGACTACAACTCAGAAAGAAAAAGAAGAAGACATAATTGCCCCATCCACAGGAAGAGAAGTAAGCCAGGTCTCAAAAGGCCAATTACTCTAATCCACAACTATCAAGACGAGAGAGAAAAGGCTAAAGAGATTGTGAAGAGCTATGCATGGAGTTCATCAGGCAGAGGCAATAAAAAGCTTTACATAGAGCCAACACTGACATGGATTGACGAGTTACCTTTTCAGGAAGGGAAAGAACTGGGATTTACTTCCGAAGATTCAGAAGAGGAAGAACCCGAGTTGATAAAAAAAGTTACCAAAAAGAACCATCTACATGGCTGAAGTTGTTGAAGCAGAAGAACACCAGAAGGCACCAGAGGTGTGCTCCTCAGATGAATGGGAAGCTGAGATTTCACCAGAAGAAAGAACAGAAGATGATGAGGGAGAAGAGCAAAAGCAAACCAGGTTAGCAAGAAATCGGCGCAAGGTAAGCCGCAATAATAAAGCAAAGAAGAAGCAAGCGTGGATCAAGTACAAGGAAGAATTACGTATCTACAACAAGAAAAAGGCAGAAAAAGAAGGTGCGGAAGTTAACACACAAGACAAGATTGAAGAGATAGCAAAACAACTCAAAGAGATGAAAAAGGCACGAGAAGCAGAGTTGAAAAGAACTCAAGAGCTCGATAATGCAGTAGCAGCGTCAACTCGGAACAATGGGTGACCTGAAGAAAGAGACCGTCAAGAGAACCAGCCCAAAAAGTCTATATTCGATAGATTGGGGCCAACACAAAGCAGCAACATCAGAGGGAGGGCAAGACCGTTCAACTCGCAGATTCCTAGATCAGAAAGAATCCTCCCAAACCCACCACCGTTCAGATGATAAGAACACGACAGACTGCCAAACAGAGAAGAAGGATACGGCAAATCAGAATATGGGTCTCATTATAGAGAAGCACAATCTTACTACAGAAGATCCCCATCCCCAGATTACAAACGAAGAGATAGCTATGACAGATTCCCATGTTTCGCAGGAAAGCTACAAAACCTCAAATTACCACACAAGTTCAAGCCATCCAATCATTCAAAGTATGATAGAAAGATGGAACCAAAGCAATGGTTAAGAGAGTACTCCCAATCAATAGAACTTGCAGGAGGAGACAACGATCTCAAAGCACTATTTTCCCGATGGCCTTAGAAGCAACACCATTACAATGGTTCGACAAATTGCCAAAAGGATCATCAAAAACTGAAGCAACCTACAAAGAGAATTCTGCAATCACTTTGTGGGCATCATCATACACCCAATGATGGCAACAGAGTTGGGAGTTGTGACCCAAAAACAAGGGGAAACTTTGAGAGAGTACTATAGAAGATTCAGAGAAATACGAGCGCAAGTACATGATATCACAGACAGAGAAGTAATTGAGACATTCGCAAATGGGATCGCAGCAAGGTGGCAGTACAAAGATTTCAATTATGAAAACGCAAAGACAAATGAAGACTTCAAGAAAGCAGTTGAGAAACTCATCTCTTCCGAAGAAAAGACGCGAAGAAGATTCCCTGACAATAAAGATTATCAGAATAGAAGAGGAAGAAACAACGATAGAAACTATGATAAAAGGCCAAGGCAAGACAACACGGTTGTAGTAGCCAACAAGAAATTCAACAATCTATCCGAGTAAGAGAAGAGAAGAATAAAAGAAAGGCAATTCATAGATTTCGAGGAAGCTCAATGCCATATTCACCCAAAGTCAAATCACAAGCTCAAAGATTGCACCGACTTCAATAGTCGCTACAGGAGACCAGGCAACTACTACAACAACTCAGATAGAAAACAGGAACAACCAAGAAATGAAGAAAAGAGGATGGAAGGAGACTTTCAAGAACCCTAGAAACAGTTATGTGTAATAATCTCAGGAGTTCCAGGTAAAGAGGCAAACAACAAGAGAAACTAGCTCATAGATCCATAATGGCAGCAGAACCCATGACCCCAAGATACTTAAATTGGTTAGAATATCCAATAAACTTTAGTTGAGAAGATCAATGGACAAGCGCGGCCAATGCAGGATGTTACCCATTGGTATTGGCACCAACAATTGCAGGAGTCATAGTACCAAAAGTGTTGATTGACAGAGGAGCAGGGCTAGACCTCATATTTACATCAACTCTCAAGAAGATGAATCTAGACTATGAAGGAATGATAACACCGACAAGCACACCATTCTATGGAATAGTACCCGACACAGCAGCAATCCCGCTGGGACAGATCACATTGCCAGTCACTTTTGGAACAAAAGTAAAATACAGAACAGAATTTATCAAGTTTGAAGTGGCAGATCTCGAGTCATGCTACCACACAATTCTAGGAAGACCAGCATTAACAAAGTACATGGCAATCCCGCATTATCCATATCTACTACTCAAAATGCCAACAACAAGGGGAGTACTATCTTTGCAAGGAGACTTGAAGAAAGCCTTTGAATGTGATGTACAAGCAGTTCAAATAGCCGAAAGAATCCAAGGGAGGAGAGAGATTGCAACAATAGCAGCAGAGATGGATCCAAGAGAAACGGCAATCCCAACAAAGAAGTCTACCAAGAGTTTTTTGGCTCCTATCGATGTCAAAACCAAGAAGATAGATTTGGGAACCGGAGATCCTGAGAAGATGGCAATCATAAGTGCAGAACTCAATCCAAAATAGGAACTCGCGCTCACCGAATTTCTTAGGGACAACAAAGACATATTTGCCTGGAAACCAGCAGATATGCTAGGAGTCCCAAGAGATTTGGTTGAGCATATCATTGATGTCAACAAAGGGTCAAGACCCATCAAGCAAAAGTTACAAAGATTCGCACCTGACAGAACAGCGGCAATCAAGAAAGAATTAGCAAAATTATTAGCGGCAGGGTTCATCAGAGAGATAATCAACCCGGATTGGCTAGCAAACCCAGTACTTGTTGAAAAGAAGAACATGGCCGAGTATCGTATGTGCATCGACTACTCCGACCTCAACAAGCATTACACCAAAGATCCATACGTCCCACCAAGGATAGATCAAGTGATAGATTCAATAGCCGGAGCAGCTCTGTTGTCTTTTCTAGACTGTTACTCTGGATATCATAAGATATCTCTCAGAGAAGAAGACCAAAGCAAGACATCTTTTGTCACTCCTTTTGGAGCATATTGCTATATATCAATGCCTTTCGGACTCAAGAACGCCGGGGCAACTTATCAAAGAGCAATCGAAACAACTCTCGGAGATTAGATTGGAAGAAATGTAGAGGCCTATGTGGATGACATAGTCATCAAATCAAATGAAGCAGACAAATTGATAGAAGACCTACAAGAGACTTTCACAAATCTCAAAAAGTGGAGATGGAAGCTCAATCCAAACAAGTGTGTTTTTGGAGTACCAGCAGGACAACTACTTGGTTTCTTAGTCAGCCATCAAGGAATTGAAGCCAGCACAAAGCAGATTCAAGCAATAGTCAACATGGAGTTACCAAAGAAGGTAAAAGACATACAAAAGCTAACATGCTATATGGCAGCACTGAATAGATTCATCTCAAGATTGGGAGAAAAGGGTATTCCTTTCTTTAAATTACTAAAGAAGACAGGCAAGTTTGAATGGACCGAGGAAGCAGAGGAAGCCTTTCAAAGGTTAAAGTAGTATTTAATGGAATCACCCATATTAGTACCACCAAACAAGAAAGAAGATATGCTACTATACATCTTAGCTACCAAAAATGTAGTGAGTACAGCCATAGTAGTGGAGAGAGAAGAACCGAGACACGCATATAAAGTACAAAGACCAGTCTACTATATCAGCGAAGTACTGGCAGATTAAAAAATTAGATATCCACAGATACAGAAGTTGTTATACGCCGTTCTTATCACGTCAAGAAAATTGAGGCATTATTTCCGAGAACATCAAGTAACGGTAGTCACAGATTTCCCTCTATCAGACGCCATAAAGAACAGAGACGCAATAGGAAGAATATCAAAGTGGGCGGTAGAACTTGGAACATTTGGAATACAATTTCAGTCAAAGATGGTGATTAAGTCCCAGGCACTAAGCGACTTCATAGCCGAATGGATAGAAGCCACATAGAAGGAACCCACTCCTATCACAGGCCATTGGAAAATGTATTTTGATGGATCACTCAAGTTGGGCGGAGCAGGAGCTAGGATATTATTCATATCACCAGAAGGAAAGCAATTCAAATATGTCCTACAGATCATGTGGCAAGCCACAAACAATGAAGCAGAATACAAGGCCTTAATCCATGGATTAAGGATAGCTCATTCTCTAGCCATCAAAAGGCTACTAGTTTGTGGAGATTCAGTAGTCGTCATCAACCAAGTCAACAAGGATTGGGACTGTACAAAGGACAACATGGGAGCATATTGCGCAGAAGTAAGAAAGCTGAAAAAGAATTTCCAAAGACTAGAAATTCACCATGTTCTAAGAGATTGAAATGTAGCCACAGACATATTGGCAAAGCTCAGGTCTGATAGAGCAAAAGTACCACCAGGGATATTCATAGAAGAACTCGAAAATCCATCAATCAAGCAAGAAGGTGAAGCAAGAATTGCAGAAGCACAAGAAGACTCAATGGAGATAGATCAACAAAGACAAGTCATGGTGGTTTTATGAAGATTGGATACAACCATTCATAGATTATATAAGAGATAAAACAATACCCGAAGACAAGACAGAGAGGATTAAGTTGATATGAAAAAGCAAGGACTATGTTTTGGTAGGAGATAAGCTATACAGAAGAGCATCATCATCAGGAGTTCTACTCAAGTGCATACAAAGGCAAAGAGGAATAGAAATCATAGATGAAATACACGTGGGTTGTTGTGGAAACCATGCAGCATCAAGAACACTAGTTGGCAAAACATTTTGGATGGGCTATTATTGGCCAACAGTAATGAAAGACGTAGAAGAATTCATCAAGAAGTGCAAAAAATGTCAAATGTTTGGTAGACAACAACACGTTCCGGCACACAACTTGATATGCATCCCACCATCATGGCCATTCTCATGTTGGGGATTAGATCAAGTCGGACCACTCAAGAGATCAAAAGGAGGATTCGAATACATCTTTATCGCTATAGACAAGTTCACCAAATGGATAGAATACAAACCCTTGGTCAAATACGGCTCAGAAAAGGCAGTTGAGTTCATACAAAGCATATGCACAGATTTGACATGCCCAACAGAATCATCACAGATTTAGGATCACCTTTCACAGCAAAAGAATTCACGCTATGGGCAAAAGATTGTGGAATAGAGATCGACTTCGCATCAGTTGCTCATCCGCAAGCAAATGGACAAGTTGAAAGAGCAAATGGACTAATCTTATAAGGACTGAAACCTAGGCTATATGAAGATCTAAAGGATTACGGAGGAAAATGGATCGATGAACTCCCAAAAGTCGTATGGGGGTTAAGAACCCAAGTTAGCAGAGCAACAGGATACTCACCATTCTTTTTGGTATACGGTCAGAGGCAGTATTACCAGCAGATCTGATATGGGGATCACCAAAAATAGAGCAATACAATGAAGGAGAAGCTGAAGAAACAAGAAGATTAGAACTTGACTCACTAGAAGAAGTCAGGGATTGCGTTGTATTACAAAACGCAAGGTACCTACAAGGGTTAAGGAGGCACTATGACAAAAGTACGCAACCTCGAGCGCTCAAAGCCGGAGATTCAGTTCTAAACTCATCCAAAACAAAGATGGAAGACACAAGCTACTCAGCCCATGGGAAGGCCCTTTCAAAGTCAAAAGAGCAACAGGACCGAAAACGTACGAGCTGACTACCGAAGACGATATCCCTTTGAAAAACACTTGGCATATTAGCCAGCTGAAGAGATTCTACTGATGATAAGATATCTGTAAAAAGAACTTGAAAGCAATAAAGATGATCTTTCCTGAAAAGAAGTATTCTCGATGAAAAGAACTCGTCATCCCAAAAGAACTCAGGGCACATAGGACGGATTGAGGGCATAGAACGCGGCGCATGCTCCAAAAAACTCATGGCCATTGGTCGGGTTGAGGACATAAAATAAAAGAACTCGTCGTCCCAAAAAACTCAGGGCACAAAGACCGGGTTGAGGGCATAGAACGCGGCACATGATCCAAAAAACTCAGGGCTTTCGGCTGGGTTGAGGACATGACAAAAAACAAACCTCGCCGTCCCAAAAAACACATGGCCCATTGGTCGGGTTGAGGGCAAAAGAACGCGGCGCATGCATCCAAAAAACCTTAGGCCACAAGCTAGGTTGAGGGCATGATAAGGGTCCCCTGTCGGTCTTAGACTTCTAATCAAATTGATCAGTATAGGTCTGCGACCTCTTTTTCGTCTGGCTAGTGCTCCAGAGCGATTGGTTCCAGTTAGGGAAGCCACACGAAGGCCCTATCAGCGGAATAACTTCCGGTAAAAGATCAGGATGGTTTCGTACCTCGGTCTCGGAGGGTTAATCTCCTGATCTAAAT
>DXKC01058084.1:0-11470 GCA_031170775.1 Cymbopogon citratus
TTTTGGTTTTGAGTCCTGTTCGACTGAGACTTCGTTTAACTCACTTGGTTCCTATTTTCCAGGCTGTTAGGAGGCGCTCGAGCTCGAAGTCCTACTACCTCCAGGCAACGCGTGACACCCGGGAGGAGGTGGAGTGTCAGCTCGGGGCCGGGCGGGCTGCTCAGGCCAAGGTGGCCTTGCTCGAGGAGGAGGCCAAGAAGGACAAGGAAGACGCTGCCAAGGCCAAGGCAGACACCGAGGCTGTTCAGTAGGAGGTTGTCCGGGCAAGGGAGCAAGCCTAGACGGAGGTGAGCCACGTCAAGGAGTATGCTGTCCTCTTGAAGCGGAAACTTTTCAGCGTTAACACTGAGGTCACGCAGGCTAAGGTGGAGCTGCAGCGGGCCCAAGACGAGGCCGAGAAGGCTAAGGATGAGAGCGTCAAGGCCTGGGATGGGGAGAAGAAGGCCCTCAAGTGGGTGACTATGCTCGTGAGGGAGGCTCGAGACGCTGTTGCGCGCGTCGAGGCCCTTGAGACCGACCTCACCCAAGCTCGCAATGCTCGGGATGCCCAGTCCTCCTTGGCGAGTCTAGAGAAGGAGCGAGCCAATGGCTTGGCCGAGGAGGTCAATCAGCTGAAGGCAGCTCTTATCTAGAAGGATCTGTTCGTTCAGGCCGCAGGCCAGGCTATGGAGACCCTCTAGGTGGAGAAAATGGAGGCGGAGAATGCCCTCAGGGAGGTCCAGAGGGAGCGGAACAACGCCCGGAGAGAGCGTGATACCGCCCAGAGTGGTCTCGAAGCTCTCAGGATTAGCCACGCCAGTAAGTACTCTTACTTGCCCTTGTTTTTTGTTTGAGCCAGTAATTGTTGTTATTGATTGTTGCTTGGTTTGCCAGGCCTTAAGACCGAGCTCCTCTCCTCCAAGTAGATTGTCAAGACGCTGCAATCCGACCTCGAGGCCGAACAGGGGGCGTCCGACAAGCTTCGCTCCATGGTCCACGATCTCTGCGACGCCTAGGATGTCGTGCCCGTTGCAGAGGTTGACAACCCCAGTGTCACGCCCGTCACCCGGCTACACCACCTCAACGCAGTCATCAAGGATCACATGCAGGGATCACTCTACCACGGTGTGAAGCGGACAATGGCGATCGTCTGCTCCGGCTTCACATACCCCATGGACGCCGTCGGGATGGGGTTCGTCAAAGACGAAGACCTGTCCTATGACGAGAACGTGGCGTGGGTGGAGCGCTTGATCGTGGAGGTGGAGGAGCCGGGGGAGAAGCTGGCCGAGGCCCTCGAGCATGAGGTCCTTCCAGGAGATGGTGCCGGAGCCCAACGCGACGCCGGCAACGATGGCGATGGTGGCGATGCTGCTTGAGGCCTGCGAGCCAAATCTGGGTGTGAGGGCCTATGTAAATATTTTAGTCTTTTGTGATACTGGTATCATGGCCTTGCTGGCTGAAAAACTTAAGCATGTCTTAAGCGATTGTTGTTTTTATCCTTGAGCTGTCTGATCTTTTCCTTTTGCCGATCGATTTTGCCAATTCGACTAAGTTTTCAACACGGACTCTCATTCCTTGAGGGGGGAGTGAGTAGGGGTTCCATAGCGCAGAGGCGTAGGAGAGCCCCCAGCTCGATGTCCCATGGCTCTTAGGAATTTTGAGGCATTTTCTACTTAGCGTTATTGGCGTGTTCGAGGCGTAGGTCGAGATAGACATGCCGAGTTTCAAAAAAAATGTTGGTTTTTTTAGGGACTCGGGGGTTCCCCCTGTCAGCCCCCGAGGGAGGCTTGACTCTGAGAAAACAGAGTCGAGGCTACCTTTAAGCATACAAATGATATATACTTTGACACGAAAAGTACTTTCATTCATTTATGATGCGAAATATGTACATATTGCGAGAAAGTACAAGGCCTCGAGGCCTTAGAGGTAAAAGCGACGTAGCTGTTCGATGTTCCACGTGTTGGTGAAGGTTTCGCCCTTGCTGTTTGAGAGCTTGTAAGTTTCAGGCTTGAGCACCTCAGCTACGGTGTATGGCCCCTCCCATGGAGGAGTTAGCTTGTGGCACCCCTTCTTGCTTTGCTGTCTACGGAGTATGAGATCACCGACTTGTAGGTCCCTCTTGCGCACGTGTTTGTCATGGTAACGTCGAAGCTGCTGCTGATATCGTGCGGACTTGAGGAGAGCCATGTCCCTCATCTCCTCGAGCTGGTCCTTGGCATTCGCGAGGGCCGCCTCATTCGTCTGCTTGTTGTAGGCTTTGAGTCAAGGGGACCCGTACTCGAGGTCAGTTGGGTGGACGGCTTCCACCCCGTAGGCTATAAATAACGGGGTGAACCCCATGGCTCGGCTTGGTGTTGTCCATAAGCTCCATAGGACCGAGGGCAGCTCCGCAGCCCACTTCTTCCCGTACTTCTTCAATCGGTTGTAGATTCTTGGCTTTAGGCCCTGCAAGATCATGCCATTGGCACGCTCGACTTGGCCGTTGGTTCGAGGGTGAGCGACTACGGACCAATTCACACGGATGTGGTGATGGTCATAGAAGTCAGTGAACTTCTTGCCGGTGAACTGCATGCCTTTGTCGGTGATGATGACGTTCGAGACCCCAAAGCGGTGGATGATGTCGGTGAAGAACTCGATCGCTTGCTTGGAGCGGACGTTGCTGATTGGTTTAGCCTCGATCCACTTGGTGAACTTGTTGACAGCTATGAGTAGGTGTGTGTATCCCCCGATTGTTCTCTTGAGGGGCCCCACAAGATCGAGCCCCCAGACTGCGAAGGGCCCGGTGATGGGGATCATCTGTAGGGCGTGCGTAGGGAGGTGTGTTTGCTTGGCGTAGAATTGGCACCCCTCACATGAACGGACGATGCTGATGGCGTCAGCGACTGTGGTTGGCCAGTAGAAGCCCTGCCTAAAGGCGTTACCGACGAGGGCCTTTGGTGCTGTGTTGTGGCCGCAAGCCCCTGAGTGCATGTCCTTGAGGAGCTTCCTGCCTTCGTCGATGGAGATGCAGCGCTGCAGGACCCCGGATAGGCTTGGCCAGTACAGCTCCTTATCATTGCTGAGGATGACGTAGGATTTGGCCCACTGAGCTAGCTGACGAGCCTCTGTTCGATCTTCAGGCAGCTCCCCTCGGATAAGGCAATCGAGGAAAGGGATTCGCCAATCGGGCGGTGTGCTCGGCGAGAAGGGCGACGTTTCAATTTCTATGACTTCGGCCCCGTTCGAGGGGGCCTTAGTCGAGGTAGTAGGGTCGAGTGTTGGAGGAGCGGCATCAGCCCTCGTGTCTAGCTTCACGGAGGGCTCGATGAGATCCCTCGAGAAGACGTCTAGCGGGACGGTCCCTCGAATGGACGCGATCTTGGCCAGCTCGTCCGCAGCTTCATTGTACCATCGAGCGATGTGGTTGAGCTCGAGTCTGTAGAACTTGTCCTCCAGCTTGTGTACCTAATTACAGTAGGCTTCCATCTTAGAGTCGTGGCAGCTTGAGGCCTTTATCACCTGGTCGATGACGAGTTGCGAATCGCCTCAAACGTCAAGGTGTCGAACCCCTAGTTCGAGGGCGATACGCAGGCTGTTGACGAGTGCTTCATACTCCGCGACGTTGTTGGAGGCGGCGAAGTGGATGCAAATGACATAGCGCATGTGAATTCTGAGGGGTGAGATGAAGAGCAAGCCGGCGCTTGCCCCTGTCTTCATGAGCGACCCGTCGAAGTACATGGTCCACAGCTCGGCTTGGATCTGTACTGGCGGCAGCTGAGTGTCGGTCCACTCAGCGACGAAGTTAGCCAGCACCTGAGACTTGATGGCTTTGCGCGGTGTGTAGGTGATGGTCTCGCCCATGAGCTCGACCGACCACTTCACGATTCTAACGTCGGCCTCCCGGTTTTGGATGATCTCTCCCAGGGGGAAATACGACACCATGGTGACTGGGTGGCTGAGGAAATAGTGTTGTAGCTTGTGACACGTAAGGACGATGGCATACATCAACTTCTGGATATGCGGGTAGCGGACCTTGGTCTCCGATAGTACCTCACTAACGAAGTAAACCGGCCGCTGGATGGGCAATGCGTGCCCTTCCTCCTGCCTCTCGACCACTATGGCCGCGCTGACCACCTGGGTGGTTGCGGCGACATAGAGGAGGAGCGGCTCGGCTAGCTCTGTTTCTATCATAGGTCGAGAGGGCACTAAGATTGAAGGTGACGTCAGCACGTGTTCGAGCTTCTCGAGGGCCCCTCGGCTTTGGGGGTCCAAGCAAAATGCTATGACTTCTTCAAGAGGCGGTATAGGGGCAAAGCTTTTTCACCCAGCCTTGCGATGAAGTCACTGAGGGCCGCGAGGTAGCCTGTGAGCTTCTGTATGCCCTTGAGGTCTCGAATCTGCCCCATCCGCGTCACGGCCGAGACTTTTTTGGGGTTGGCCTCGATACCATGCTGCGAGATGATGTATCCTAAGAGCATGCCTCGAGGCAGCCCAAAGACACATTTCTTAGGGTTCAGCTTGATATTCTTGGCCCGGAGGCATCTGAACATAATTTCGAGGTTGGCGATGAGGTTGTCGACCTTTTTGAACTTGACCACGATGTCGTCGACGTATGCCTCGACCTTGTTGCCTATGTGCTCACCAAAAACGTGAAGCATACACTGCTGGTACGTTGCCCTAGTGTTTCAAAGGCCGAAGGGCATAGTAATGTAGCAGTACATGCCAAAGGGTGTGATAAAGGATGTCGCGAGCTGGTCGGACTCCTTCATCTTGATTTGGTGGTAACCAGAGTAAGCATCGAGAAAGGAAAGAGTTTCACATCCCGTGGTGGAATCAACAATTTGATCAATGCTTGGTAAAGGAAATGGAACTTTAGGACATGCTTTATTTAAACTAGTGTAATCAATGCACACCTGCATTTTTCCATTCTTTTTCTTAACTAAAACAGGATTAGCTAACCACTCAGGATGATGAACCCCCTTGATGAATCCGACCTTCTCGAGCTTCTTGATCTCCTCACCAATGATCTTACGCTTCTCCTCGTCGAAGCGGCGCAAGCGTTGCTTCACCGGTCGGGACCCGGGCCAAATCTTCAAAGCGTGCTCGGCGACATCCCTCGGTATGCCAGGCATGTCCGAGAGACTCCACGTAAACATGATGGCATTTGCGTGGAGAAAGTCGATGAGCACTACTTCCTATTTGCTGTCGAGGGTGGAGCTGATCGTTAGCTCCCTCTCGTTGGAGCTGCTCAGGTCAAGGGGGATCTTTTTGGTGTCTTCAGCAGGCTCGAAGCTGTCGGCGTGGTAGGTGTAGTTCAGGATCGCTATGAACTGCGCGTATCCCGGACAGCCGATGATGACGTGGTAAGTGCCGCGGAACGCCCCCACCTCGAAAGTGAGGGTCTCTTTCCTAAAGTTGGCCGGGGTGCCGAAGTAGATGGGGAGGTCGATGCGGCCGACCGACAGGGCCTTCTTGCCCGGCACGATCCCCTGGAAGCCTCCAGCACTGGGCTGCAACTGTGATCTCTTGATCCCTAGGAGGTCGAGGGTCTCGAGGTAGATGATGTTGAGGCTGCTGCCCCCTGTCCATGAGCACCTTCGAGAGGTGGGTGTTGACGATGACAGGGTCGATGACAAGTGGGTAGGCCCCGGGGTTGACGACATGGTCCGGATGGTCACCACGGTCGAACGTGATGGGCGCATCGGACCAGTCGAGGTAGTGCGGGGTGGCAACTCGGACAGAGAAGACCTCTCGACGCTCCCTCTTGTGCTGTCGGGGCATGAGGTTGGTCAAGGGGCCCCCATAGACCATGAAGCAGTCATGGACAGGGGAAAACTCCTCTTCCTCTTGCTCCTCGCCCTTGTCGCCACCTTGCTCCTTCTTTTCTCCCTCCTTCTTGACGCCAAGGCACTCGAAGTGGCCTCGTAGCAAGCGGCAGTCTTTGAGCTTGTGATTCGCCTTTCCCCCTGTGATAAGGGCAGGGCTCCTCGAGCATCTTGTCAAAGATGGCTCCCTCAGGTGGGCCTCGGGGTTTCTTGCGCTCAGCCGCAGCGACGAGGCCATCGTCTGCAGCCTTGCGCTTGCCTTGATGGCCCTTCTTCTTGTTTTTATTCTTATTCTTGTTGTTTTTCTTGGCCCCCTGGCGCGAGGTCTCGGCCTCATCGCCGGGGTCCTTGTTCTTGCCTCCTCCGAAAAAGGATCCCACCACCTCCTCGCCTGCCGCGTAGTTTGCGACGATGTCCATCAGCGCGTCAGAGGTCTTGGGCATCGTGTGCCCAAGTTCTCGGACCAGATCTCGATTGGTGGTGGCAGTGATGAACGCGGTGATGTCATCTTCATCGGAGACATGCGGGAGTTCAGTGCGCCTCTTCGAGAAATGCTTCTGGAAAGCACGGATGCTCTCGTTGGGCCTTTGACTGAGGTTGCGGAGCTCCCAGGAGTTGCCTGGGTGCTCGTAAGTGCCCTTGAAGTTTCCTTCAAAGATCTGTATGAGGTCGGACCATTCGTAGATTTGGTCCGAGGGGAGGTCCTCAAGCCATCGTTGCATGGTGTTGGAGATGTAGAGGGGAAGCTGACGAATGATCGCAAGGTCGTCGTGCACCCCTCCCATCTAACATGCCAGGCAGAAGTTTGCTAACCAAACCGTAGGCTCGGCTTCGCCGTTTTACTTGGTCAGGCTCGTGGGGGGGTCGGAACCCTCTCGGCATCGCGGCCCTCCGGATTTGTCGGCTGAAAGCTCGAGGGCCCGGTGGCTCCGGAGAGCGGCACCGGTCCTCTTCGCTGTCATACCGGCCGCCCCTATGGGCGTTGTACCCTCAGGTCTCGGCGTCGTCGTGCTTGCGCCGGGGGTTGTCGTTGATGTCGTGCCGGGCATCCTTCCGCCCTCGATTGTCTATTAGATGATCTTTAGCAGGTGTCTTGTTTTTGGTGCATGGTGTCGCCTTTTGGTGGACCGATGTCTCCCTCTCATGTCAAGGGGGTTCGACCGGCCGGGCCGTGGTTGCCTCTCGACGCCTCGAGCTGAGCTCTCGGCTTGCAGAACGCCCGCCACCTTGAGAAGACCCTCGACCTGATCCAAGAAACGTCGAGCTTCGGAGTTTGACGGTTCTGGCATCTACCGCAGTAGCATGGTTGCTGCCACGATGTTCTGGCTGGCTCGATTGAAGGGAGCCGGTGCAGGGGCTCCTCTCCAGTGATCTGCTTGTGCACCCCGCGAGCTATTTCTCAAGCCCCTCCTCCTAGTGCGAGCGCGCGCTCCTGTTCGAGGGTCTCTTGGAGCTTGCGGAGGTTCTCGCAATCAAAGTCCATCCTGGCTGCCATCTCTCGTATTTGCGCCAGCTGTGCGTCTCACTCATCTACACAAGGTGGCGAGCCTTGAAGTGCAACTGGTAGTGGATCCTCGGCGTCGGTAGCCCCTCCCGCAGCGATGGCTGCGCCGTTTGTCGTTTCATCGCGGGCCTCATCGCTTGAGCCAACCTCTCCCTCAATGTTAAGGCACTCACAGGGAGGACCCCAGTCATCTGAGTCGGAGTCGTCGTAGGTGAGGTAGAGGTTGGGGAGCTCACCGCGGGCCCGTGCCTCATCCGCCAGCTGCTGTCGGAGTGTGCCGAGGGTGTACCTTTGGGGGCCCAGTGCTCGCGGGAAGCCCAAGTTCACGGCGGTCGAAAGACCGACTCGATGTCGCCACCGCTCGAAGGAGGGCGCCGGGGTGTTCTTCGTCTGTGCCCACGGCTGAGCCGATGGTGGTGGAAAACGTCCGGGCGGCGTCGTTGAGCCCGAATGGGAATATCCGGCGGCGCTCGAACAACCCGTGCGGAAGAAGGTTTGGCGGTGAGAGGGGCGCGCGTGCTGGGGGAGCTTCGCCAGGCTCCCTCAGCGAGCATATGGTGAAGATGAAGTCAGGGTCCATGTCGAGGCCCGCTAGCTCACGCCTAGTCCCCGAGCGAGGATTGGATGAGTCCCCATGGGCACTCGCGTCTCCTACCGAAAAAAGCGAGTAAGCCGCGGGTGTGGACTTGACTATGGACGGGCGGAGTCCCGCTGATCCCTCCCCCTCTCCTGAGCTCAGGTCAGACGAATCCCTGGTGAGGGGACCCTCTTCGCCGAGTACGAGCGGGGGGTACTCTGCGGGCGCCATCTTGGACGAACGCTGATGACGATGATGCTGGCGACGTCTCCTTGCGTGGTGACACGACTGGTGCATTGCCCCACCCAATCGTGGGGGCTCGACGCGACCTCCGCTGGGATCTCCGATCGAGAGCAGAGACATGTCGTAGTTGTGGCCGAGGGACACGAACTCCATGCTCCCAAACCAGATGATCGTTCCATGCGGAAGCGGCGATGCTGGGTCTGCCATCCGGAGAAATGGCGGGAAATCGATGTGACACGCGCTCCCCTACCTGGCGCGCCAACTGTTGGTGTTTCATCCCCGGGGGCTACACCAATGAGTGAATTAGTATTGCGTGCTCCCTAATCCGGATGGTGATGCAAGAAGAACACAAGATTTATCCTGGTTCAGGCAAGGGAAGGCCCTACGTCCAACGGGGGGATAATGATCTTTGTTATCTTGCACCGAAGTGCTCGTACAGGGGAGAATACAAGCGTGGGATGCGGTGACTTGCGCTGCGGGCGTGATGCTATGCCTAGTATGATCGGCTTGCTTGCTGCCTTGCTTGCGTGAGTGAAGTAGCCTTGTGACTTGCGTGAGATGGCCTATACTACTCCCTGGCGCCCCCTTTTATAGGCGAAGGGGAGACACAGGGTTACACAATTTCTAGGGCGTGCGTGTGCTGAAGTCGAGACAGTAGGGGCCGGTCGAATCGGCGTTCCTGTAGCGACGTGGCAGGACGTGATGTCGCCGTACTTTGCATATGTAGGGTGACGCCCTCGAAGCCTGTGGCGAGGCAGGCGCCCATCCCTACTCGTGCGGCTCCTGTGTTGTCGTGTCGGGGTTGGCGGGATCTTTGACTGGTCTCGGTTCGAGGGGGAGGTCGAGGAGCTCGAGGCCCTGGACGGTATGGGCGTCCACGGGTTATACGGAGTGGCTGTTGACTCCAGTGTCTCGAGGGGGTGCCCAACAAAGCACAGTGCTCGGAGTAGGTGAAACAGTGCCGTCTAATCCCCTCAAATTCCGGGTATGGGCGGTAAAAAGCGGACTTGACCGGCGTATTGCGCACTATAACAGCCAATATAGCCACGTGCTTAGTCAGGGGAAGGTGAAGGCATTAAATGCGTCTGGGAAACTGCGCGGAGAGCAGATACTCGAGGGGCTCGTTCGCCGGAAGGATTTCCGTAACCGAGGGGCCCTCGTTCGACGGGCCCTCGAGAGAGTCTGTCAGCGGGAGTTTGCTACACGGGCCTATGTCTTTTTGGGCCGTCGAGACCCGTCCGTGGGCCGGCCCGTTCAGACATGTCTGGCAGTGTTTCAAAGTTCGTTAAGATGCGTTTATCTTGGGGGATTTTGGGGATTAATTCGGGGGTTAATCCCCTTGATCCTTGGGTTAGGGCACCCCTTATCCAGGTACCCGACAATCATGAACCGTATCAGTGAGTAACTAAATTGGTAAGGATCAGCTAAATAAGTGGATCGAACTTATAGACTGCGATGCATAGTGGAAGGATGGCAGTTTGCAAAATAATTGTTGTGCGGACAAATCGTCAAGCACGTGGTGTGCATCATCCATGAGAAGGACAGTCGAAGGTGGAAGTGGCATTTACCGTTCTAGTTATCGGCAATGGAGTCGGCAATCTTGACGGCGTCTGCCGCTGTGGTAGGAGGCAGCCGGGGCAGCGTCCGCCGCTGTGGTGAGATGGCGCTGGCGACGCAGGCTTCGATGGTACTAGTTGCTAATTTCGTATGTCTATATTTTTTATATTGTTTACAGCTAGCGACAGTTATTACATATATTTTATACTAAAATTGCATTTTTAGTTTATTGCAATTTCGTATGTCTGTTTTTTAATTTATACTAAAAATTACCTTTTTGTACACATTTGATGAAACTTCAGACTAATCGACTCCTTCGAAAACAAGAATGATATTCTTTTCAGAACAGAGGTATGTTGGAGCACTTGTCAACTATATTATGTCTCAAAGGTACATCACCGTCATGCTCCCAAGCGATCAGCCGATCAGAATGTTGAAGAGATCGAGTTAAAACCAGCCGGACTGCCGCCGCTAGACTGATTTAGCTGTTGACCCTCTGCTTGAGCAGCCTGGCGCGAAGCTCCGCCGCGTCCACCTCCATGGCGCCACCCGCCGGGCGGTAGTAGCCGGTGACGGGGTCTGGCACCCACGGGGTCTTCTCCGCCGACGCCGAGGCTGCTGCCGCGGTGTTCACTTCTTTGCCCATCATGCGCTTGGCCACCTTCTCCACGGCCTTTCGCCCGCTAACCCCCTTCACCACGGCCGCGGCCACAGAGTAGCCCCTCCTGCACCACCAGGACATATACATACAATTCGTTCAGAACGATGTAACATGCATCCGTCGAGAACGATGTAACATGCATCCGTCGAGAACGATGTAACATGCATCCGTCGTATGTATTCGAACGTATATAACATCGAAGGGAGTAGGGACAGTGCAGTTGGCTGACCTTTGTGCGAGGAGGCTGGCGCAGCTTGACGCAACTTTCTCCATGGAAACGATAAGAAGCTAGTTGAGGGCAACGACGAAGAAGCGCGCAGCTCGATCGACGATCTCTCTAGCCGGCCACCACCTCTAAAGTCTCTTCTGACGATCTCTCTCTGCTTTCTTTGCAATGCTGTCTGAGGTCGATCTTGCTTGTGAGCTCAGAATCAGATGCTGCAGGGTGGCTTCTTTTTATAGAGAGGAGAAGTGGTAGGCGGCTAGGCGCACGCGGGAGATGATGGCACAAACCGGCACGGAAGGGGCCAAATGATGATGGCCACGGAATGATCAAGGAAGAAGGCTCTTGGAACATGTCCAAGGGGCACATATGCCAGATGGCCACAAATCAAAAGCTAGCTGCCTTTCGATACGTGTAGGTGTAGAACTGCGCAGAGAACAGGAGCCGCACGCTTCCTATATACAAATTGTGTGATTGTGTCTGACGGTCTGACCGCCGCGCGGCGCCCTGCCGGCCGGTAGTGGTAGGTCATCTCTCGTCTCGGCTAGCTGCTAGCAGGAGGACGAAGCTTCTGGATTCCCGGAGTTTGTGGGTGCCAGGGCGTGATTGCGGTTCGAGCGGCTGAGTGGAGCGCGCGCGGTTATCATTTGATTTGATTCGAGAAGTGGATTATGATGGCGCCCGCGCCTCCCGTCTAAAGAAATGGTGGCGGTGGCACGCGTCTGTATAGGGATTAGGGACATGCATACATGCATGTGTGGTGTGGAGATAAAAAATGATTTCTTCTATTGCCGAAAATTTGGAATTTCTTAGTGAAATTTGGCATAATTCTGTAGGCTTCGATGATAAATATAACTCAAAGTCATTGCCAACAGGAATAACCCCTGTAGGTAAGAGATCAATGGTTTTGTAGTTGACAGTC
>DXKC01058560.1:0-11393 GCA_031170775.1 Cymbopogon citratus
TAGACGGTGGCTTTTAGCTTTTTATGTAGCGGTACTGTATTGGTTGGTGGATCAAATCATACGTACAGTATATGGCAAGGCAACTGCATGCCGTCGTGGCGTTCGTCCTAATCTTTCTTTGCAATATTACCAGAATGATTTGATCAGCAACGTCCACTAGACACCACTAATGTGGTTGCTCCTTTTCTTTTAAACAAACAACTGTGGCTGCTCGTTGAAGTTTTGCCGGCCTAAGTTGAGTGCAAACGACATTTGGCCAATATTACTTTGTTATTGTTATATTCATGCCATTTTGCTGTGCAACTTAGGTAACTTCTAAGAGTCTCTTAAATCAGTTTTGGCCACTTTTCTAAACAGCCAGTACATGAGTTTAAATTTTGTAGCTTTATATGGGAACGGGCTGGTTGAAAATGTGAAATATGAATATACTCTGCCTGTACATTTGACAGCGTTTTTTTTTTTTTTTGGTTAACAACAGACAGCGGGCTCGGTTCGTGTTTGCTGCAGCAGCAAGCTCCGTTTTCGTTGATCCGTGGCTGCACGAATCTCAACGAACGCCGCTCGAAGTCACCTCTCTCCTCTCATTTCGCGGGTCGCCGGCTCGCCGCTGCGTCAAGCGAGCGCTTCCCCACCAGATCTCGAGCGAGCCTTCTAGAATCCTCCGCCCCGGCCATCCCGAGGCTCCACCGGATCCAGAACCTTCTAGAACCCCTGCACTGCGCGGCGCGCGCTCCGCCTCCTTCTCCCATCCCTCCGCGGATCTCGGCACCTCTCGGCGGCCCAAACCTCCAGTCCTGGGCGCGGCGAGATGGCGGTGAGTGAACCCCTTTGTGGAGGATAATTCGTGTGATCATTGCTTCTCGCGTTGCGGCTGCCGCCCAAGCTTTTATTGACGCAGAAGAGTCATTACTACTAGTCTACTACTCGTACTCGGCAGTGCCCGAATGCCCGTTGCACAAAGTAGATGCTTCAGTTTCTTACATCTCGTCGTCCTGCGGCAATATTTGCATTCCGTTGTTGCGGACATTTTCTGTCCAGTGGTTCATGAATGTGCCAGGCTCCTCTTCTGACAGTTCGATACACTGATACACTGTTTTTTTATGACCACCAGCCAGGATATGTGATCATGACTGCTTTGTAAAGTAGTACAGTATAATAGTATGATCTCTGATCGCGTGGACTTGTTTCCTTAATCTTGTTATTAGGCTGCAAAAGGACCAGTGGCAATGGGATCCGCTATCCCCAGCAGCATTGCCGCAGAGGAGCCTAAAGTGGTAGTGCGAGAGCAGAACGGGGAGATGGCTGAAAATATCCAGGACAAGGAAGTCAGTATGGAAGGGCTATGCTCTGTAAGCGCCTATGATCAGTGGACGCTGCTCTCTGTTTCTGGCCAGCTCCCGAAACCACGCTATAAGGTCCGGTTTGGTTTTCTTGGCCACCTAGTTTCACTTTTGTGCATTTATTGACCTGTTGTCTATGATGGTTGCAGCATGGAGCTGCGGTGGTTCAGCAGAAGATGTATGTCTTTGGTGGAAATCACAATGGCCGGTACCTTGGTGATGTTCAGGTAGATTGTTCCTCTAGATGTTGTACTAGTTGGTGGCTGCATTTATGGGCAGGGATTCTCACAACCATCTTGAATTGAGATGAGATGTTGCACTGAGCCAGCACCTTTGGTTGTACCGACAATTTCATGGGTCTTAACATTGGGAATCCTTTTCTGTTCAAAGGTTCTGGACTTCAAAACTTTGTCATGGTCAAAGCTGGAAGCTAAATCGGAAGCAGAACCATCAGAATCAGCTGGAGCAGTTCCATTTTATGCATGTGCTGGTCATTCAGTGGTAATCACCAAAAGCTGCCTTTTCACTCAGTCTTAGGGAATTGGCCAATTTTATCCCAGTTGGTTAGCTTATAACTGTGTAGTGTATTTGCATCTGGCTTTAATACCTTCCAGATTCAATGGGGAAATAAGATCCTATGTCTTGCAGGACATACTAGAGAACCTGCAGAGAGTCTCAGTGGTTAGGCTAATATTTCACTCATCTTTTATTTTACTATTCATTCTCAGTGTCTTAGTTCTTATTTCTTATGCTCATTTATGACAGTTAAGGAGTTTGATCCACAAACCTGCACTTGGTCTACCTTGCGTACTTATGGAAGGTCACCGGTATGATTGTTGTCTTTATTTCATCACCAGCTTTGTTTTTCTTTGTTTCTTCCCAAATCTGTGATGATGTTTTCTTATTTCCTTTAGAGCTCACGTGGTGGTCAGGCAGTGACTCTTGTTGGAGACACTCTAGTTGTTTTTGGTGGTGAAGGTCATGGGAGATCTCTTCTGAATGATCTGCACATTCTCGATCTTGAGACCATGACATGGGATGAATTTGAGACCACGTAAGTTCTATGACGTAATCTAGTTTCAAGTGGTTAACTTAATTTAGAAATGATTTAGCTAAAAATGTAAATGTGGATCTGTTTTTATGCACCAGTACCTATCGTATATAATTCTTAGCCTTCCATTTTATGTTGAACTGGTTTCTTATAAGCTGTGGAGAACCCAAACTTGAAGTGATGTATTTATGCTACTTTGTAATTCACCTGCAGTTGTAGCTGGTAATACATTTGGTCTAGGACATGGAATGAAACTTGTAATCTTCTTGCTCTGCTTTGAGGGGCAGGATTAATATCTGACTGTTTTCAAATTATGCTGTTGCTCTCCAGAGGCACTCCCCCTTCTCCAAGGTCAGAGCATGCTGCTGCTTGCTTTGCAGAGAGGTATCTTCTGATATTTGGCGGGGGATCTCATTCCACATGTTTCGGTGATCTACACCTCCTTGACACTCAGACAGTGAGTATTCTTTTCTCTAAATCTGGTATGTAATTCTTTTGGGAGTCCAAATGAATCACTTGGTCGTTACAGATGGAATGGTCAAGACCAAAGCAGCAAGGTGTTACTCCAGAACCAAGAGCAGGGCATGCAGGAGTAACTATTGGAGAATATTGGTTTATTACTGGGGGTGGAAACAGTAGGAAAGGTAAGTTGATATATCTGACAGTTTTATTACACCATGATTTATGAGTTATAACTCAAAACCAATTCTATGGTGTAGACAATAGACATCAGGAATGTCCTGATAAATATAACTGCCTACTTATCTATCTTTGTCGCATGTCAACCATTTTCTTCTCTTGGGGCTGGTCTTTGAGTTTGAGTTATATCATTTCACTTTCTAAAAGCATCATAAAAATAATTCCTTTTTACGTGCACCCGATCTGCTGCAGGTGTCTCAGATACTCTTGTACTCAACATGTTTACTTATGAATGGTCAGTTCTGACTGATCTTGAGGCCCGTGCACCCCCTACAAGTGAGGTGAGCTCATTGATATTCTGGATACTCTATTCACTCGAAAAGTTAGTATTTTCATCTGAAGAAAAAACTTTGGTTTAATGTTCAAACTCCAACTCAATCAATGTCATGATTTATGGATTTAAGTATCTCACAATGGTGAAGCTCGTCTGGTCTAATGAACTGCCTTTTTATAAACTTATATACTCATAATTATTCATTGATTGTACTATTTTTTATGTACTCTTGCTGTTAGCCTGTTACTGAGGCATATTTATGACAGGGCTCAAGTTTAGTAATGTCCACAATTAATGGAGAGAGTTTTCTGGTGTCATTTGGAGGATATAGTGGGCGTTATAGTAATCAGGCATGCTTCTCTATGAGCACTCTTAATGTTTTTCAAATACCCTTATATTCAGCTGAGCAATTTTTTTTTTTTTGTTTAGGCTTATGCTCTCAAGGCAAGTCTCAAACCAAGTGTCTTGTCTCAACAAATAGATGAAGCAGAGTCAAATGGTTTTGCCCCTGTATCTGTAGCAGAAAATTCTAGCAGGAAAGTCATATTTGAAATTGAGGAACTTAAAGATGTAAAGGTAATGTAATGTTTGGATGCATAAACACAATTTCTGTTCTTTTCACTCTTAATAATTTTGTGCACGAACACAAATGCTGGATGGTTTCTCTGGTATGCTCATTAAAACATATGCAACTATTTTCGCTATCAGCCTGGCAATAGGGAAGATAACAGCAAAACCTTGGGACAAGTAGCTACGGATGAACTAAACCAAATAGAAGACAGACTTAATCATGAGCGCTTGCAGAGTCTCCGACTGAAGCAGGAACTAGCTGATGTGGAGAACAGAAATGCAGAACTTACTGAGGCAAGTTATATCTCGCTTAGCAAATTGTGCAAACTGCAGAGAATGTCAATAATATTTACTTCTACTAATTCGTAAGTGATGATGTACTTACAAGTTGATCTCTTTGTCCATGACCTCCTGTAGAAATATCTTGCAATTGCCCCATTCAAGTCACAACATAAGGTTGAACACGATAGAAAATCTATGAATCTATGCACCTCAATGAAGTTATAGGTTGCTACTGCTGTGTGTTGTGTCAAATACTATACTTGAATCGAGCTCTTAGAAAAGTCAAATCATGAAAAAAGAAATATATACAAGTCAAATCATGAAAAAAGAAATATATACATACAAGAGAATTGCAACAATACATCAGGGCATTAGGCAACCATCACTTTATGAGGAAGAAACATGCTTTTCAGCTCAGTGATCAACTTCCATTTCTTTGGTCGGCTCTCTTTTATGCAGGAACTCCACTTAGTTCAAGATCAACTTTCTATTGAACAAACCAGGGCTTCCAAACTCGAGGTAGGCAATAACTTGGAAGGATCTGAGCTCATGCTCTGGCACTTTGATTATTATCATCTCAATACCTTATGCCATGCTATGAATGGTTTTAGCTAATTAGTTAGTTAGTTTCCTTGTACAAATATATCTTTTTCCTGAACAATGTTGTTTGATCCATATTTGGTTTTGCTAGGTACATAATTTTTGCTATGCACCTTGATATGCACTATGTCTAGATACATATGTATCTTGAAAAGCCAAAATAACTTACAATTTAGAATGGAGAGAGTACAAATTTAGAAAGAGAATATGTTCAGAGCAGGGATAGAATTAATTTGTGACCGAGTCAAATAGCAGCATAATCTCTAATAAACAATCTCGTTTTTCACTGGTAATCATTGAGTTGTGGTCTTTGGATCTTTGCCACCTTTGCTTATGTTGCCAGTATACCATTCTAAAAAAGTAGTAACCATTATGCCGCAGTGGTTTTCTACATAAAAGGAAGTAAAGTTTGGCTAATTTCAACACATTAGTGAAGTAACTTTCACAATACATTGTGGTGAGTACTGGTTATCACTTATCAGTTGGCACTGGTTTAACTCTGAATGGTACTTATAAAAAAACTCAGGATGGTGCAATTTATTTGTGTTGCCTTTCATTTGCTGGTACTTGATTTTGAGCTGTCTTTGTCTCTTTTTTAATAAAAAACCTCTTTTTATTAAAAAAACAATTGGCTAATTGAAACAAATTAACCAAGTGACTTGTGCAACCCTTTTAATTATGAATGATTCAGTCTATTCATGTCGCCTTTCATTTGCTAGTACTCGATATTGAAACAACAATTAACATTGCTCCCCATTGCCCTTGCCCAATGGACAGAATGAAATTTCAGAGATTCAACAACGACTACAGAAGATGGATACCCTAGAAAAGGAGTTTGAATCACTTCGCAGTGAACTGGACAGTACTGTATCTGAAGAAGCAGCTTCAAGTGGCAACCAGCTGCACCGCAGTCGCAGTCGGGGCTTCTGGAGGTGGAATGGGTGAACTCAAGGCTCAAGTAGGACTATTGAAGAGAATACACTTCCAAAGAGTTGTCATTTTTTAAAATTTTATGTCTTTCACAAAATTTTGAAGGAACATGGTATCTGAATTCAGGATGATACTAGTTCGGAAACATATACAGGATGTAAGCAAACTGCAGCTCCATCAACTGTGAAAAAGCATCTTATAGAAAGTAAATGAATGTCACGTGTTCCCAGCATTTCCTATGTTAGAATTCTTATCTGATTATAGCATCGACCATGATCATTATAGCCGATTTTCTTTTCCGTAAAGTACTCAACATGAATTACAAATAAATCATGTGTACCTCACCACCTCTTGGTCATTGATCTGATTCCTATAATTTAAGCTTGTGTATCTTCCCCCACTGTTAGCGGTGGAAAATGCTGCTTATGTTTCCTCACAGTACAAGCTATGTTGACAGCAACAGTCCTAATTTCTTTATTGTTTTGATTGGTTACCTATAACTCTATAAGACACTGTAAGGATTTTCCACTAACACTATCTGTCATGCTTTATTATTGACAATGAAACTTGTGCATAAGGTAGATCTCTGCAGTTCTTTGGTAATGAGGTTAGAATTTTTGTTTCCATCCCCTCTGCATTGACCTCACCTTTGCAGTATCATTCTCCTAAGGAAGCCTACAAATAAGCATTATGTTAAATGACTTTGTATCCGCAACTGTGCCCATACATCTTCATGTGACATGTACATTTTTTGGAGTGATCACATCCGTCTCCTGCTCTAATTTAGTGTTCACACACCAGCTCTCCTGTGTGTTCGAGTAAAAAAAGATGTAATGGAAGTTTGGAACTCTGGGTCATTCTAGTCTCAAATCTGTATACAATGCCATGACTGGATGATTCAAGTCCATATCATAAGAAAGGGAAAGTCCCTGCCAAAATCATTTTTTTTTCTTTGGCTTATGATGAATAATGCAGTTTTAACCAAGGACAACTTGTTGAGAAGGAAATGGGTTGGTGACCCCAAATGCTACTGCTGTAGGCAAGATGAAACGTTGTGTCACCTTTTCTTTCATCCTAGCACTGCCAAGGCCATTTGGGCAATAGTTGTGAAATGCATTGGGGCTGACAATGTTCCCAGGTCTTTAGGCCAGTGATGGCTTTGGTGTGAAAAGTGGTTTCCTCTCGGTAAACAGTTTCACATTATTGGGATAGCAGCCATCTGAGGGGCCATTTCGAAGACTAGAAACAAAGTTTGTTTTGAAAACAAATTGCCTATAAACCTAACCTCAATTATATGTTATACATGTGCTCTAATGGGTTAATGGGCAGGCCTATTCCTGGACGACAACAAAGAAACGTTGGTGGCCGGAGCAAATACAATGCTGCAGATCGTGACCAAACTGCTCAGCAAGAAGAAAGAGAGGGGAAGGAAGGCTGCGTCTAAAGGACATGTCTGATGGCGATATGCAGGAATGAAGCTGGACGTGACAAGATCATCTACCGTTTCAATCCTTGAAAAAAAACTCTCTGAAACTTGTGTAATGGCTAGTGTTAACTCGACATCTCCTAGTTTCTATCTGCTGGCCCGTGTGCGTGTCTGTCTTTTTTTGTCTTATCTGATACACAAATTCTGTATTTTGGTTATCTACTGGCAAAAATGTCCGTACGTTGCTATGGGTGAGTGTTAAATTTTTTGATTGAATTTTTATGCTACCTT
Organism: Cymbopogon citratus; assembly: GCA_031170775.1. NCBI lineage: Eukaryota > Viridiplantae > Streptophyta > Magnoliopsida > Poales > Poaceae > Cymbopogon > Cymbopogon citratus. The sequence continues at coordinate 7,464 of DXKC01058560.1, forward strand.
TTTCTATATAACAATTTAAATTACAATATTTTGTGTGAAATTACCTAAACGATTTGTGTCTCTAAAGATTTATCCAATGATTGCATCATTTGTTCAGATATTGTCTTGGACAGACATTATTGTAGCTCGGGTGCGCAAAGGTCGTAAATAAATCTGAGTTATATACGGTACATGAAGAGGGGTAAGGGCATTGTAGGAATTTAAAAAAAATAATTAAAAAATATCATTCTAACTTTAATGTTAAAGGAAAAATATAGTTGTTTGTCGGAACATATATCCCATGACAATAAGGCCATGCGGCTTGAAGATTTACTATGCTCCATGTCTACGTGTGCAGCCATCCTCCTGCCACCATATCCATTACTTTAATTTAAATTTAAATAACTAAAGATTTAAATATTTTTGAAATAATAAAAATACAATCAATCCCACGGCATAAAGTAAATTTCGTAATTTATTTAAATTCTAGATGTAATATATGGACACTAGTAATATTTATCTTGAGCAGGATATCGTGCCTGTTACAAATTTTATTAAAAGATAAACCATATTTATTGTAATTGTTCACAACAGATCAAATCGCAAGTCAATATCTTTTTTCTCTTTTTCTTTCTTTTTTCCTTTATTTTTTCTTCACTTATTTTACATATTTTCACTCATCTCTCTGCAGTTTTTTTTTTGAAAATTCAGCAGGGGAGGCCCCTACTTATATTTTTGTATTATCATTAACAATATTTATAAAGAATTACAAGGCAACCAATGCCCAAAAGGAAAAAAATACAAACGTTAGAGGAAAGTCTCACACCAACTAAGCAACCTATCAGCTATTCTTTTCTTGGATTTGATAGAAACCAATCCAAGTTCATCTTTCAAATCTCTTCTCCAAAGATTCAGATTGAAAGTCTTGCCATCAAAAATGACTTTATTGCGAGTTGTCCATAATATCCAGCAAGCTGTAATCAAGATTTCTCTGAACACGCTAGAATTAGAATTATTCCGAGCTTCACAAATCATGTCCAAAGGCTGAAGATTCAAATTCCAGTGAAATCCAATTGAATTCCAGCAAGAAGTGCTAAAAGGATAGGTGAAAAATAAATGGAAACAAGTCTCTTCTGTGGCATTGCAGTAGACACAATTGTAACTTGGTAGGAATCTGTTCTTTCTTCTTAATAAATTCCTGGTATTAAGCCTGTCATTAAGCAAAAGCCAGAATAAAATTTTGTGCTTACCAAGGTTTCCTCCAGTCCAAAGCCATTTAAACAGTGGTGAAGCTTGATATGAACCTGAGAGGATCCTGTAAGTCTTTGTAGATGAAAAAACAGATGAGCCCCAAGAGTAAAACCATGAATCATGAGTACTGGAATCCTAGTTATGATTGTTAAACAAATGTGTCAATTCCACCAATTGCATAGCAGTTTGAGGGGACAGGGGTGAGAAAAAAATAGTGTCGACCTCTTTGTTCAGATAGAAAGTGATTGAGCTTTTTGGCTTTCTAGCAAAACTAAAGAGTTCAGGGAATTGTTCTTTTAGAGGGGGATCCATCTAGTTATCATGCCAAAGTAGAGCTGAATTTCCATGAGATGGGATGCACCTTGCAATCTTGAAATAGGATTCATGTAATTTCAACACATCTCTCCATCAGAAAGACCCAACAGGACTTCTAGCATGTGGTGGTGTGTGACAATTCCTTTATAATTTGCTCCAGGTTAGTTGCACCCAAGGAATATCGGCATGATTATAAAACTTGTCTAAATATTTGAGAAGAGTTGCGTTATGAGTTCTAAGATCAATGATTCCTAGACCTCTCTCATCTTTTCTTCTACAAGCAATTTCCCAAGCAGCAAGACAGCCTCCTCTTCTGTTGATATCTCCCCCATACCAAAGGCAACTCTTTCTGTACTTATCAATCTGTTCTATGACCCCAGGTGGGATCTGAAGACTGCACATATAAAAAGTTGGCAAAGCACTGAATACTGAATTGACCAATATAAGCCTGCCCTGATAAGATAACATTTTACTGATTCCACCTAATCTTCTTTCAATTCTGCTGGTCAAAGGACTGAAATCCTAAATTGTTGGTCTTGTAGTATCCAAAGGTAGTCCTAAATATGTGAATGGCATGGTTCCAATGATACATCCAAAGAAAGAAGCTAAACTTTGAGTTTTCTTAGTAGTCAGATTGATTGGGACAATGGGATGTTTCTTTTTTAAGAAAAGAAAAACTTCCGCACGGAAGCCATATCCACCGCACGCAACTAACAATGGCGCAGTGTGCCTGAGCCAGTTCGCCACGGCTGCCACCGGTGACTTCCTAGGAGCCAGGAACAGCAGCCCCACCCTTCGAAACTCCAACCGCATCGCTCGTACCTCGGAGCTCGCTGTGTAACCATCTTCAGAGTTGTCGTAAAAAGATACTCCCTCCGTTCCAAACTAGAAGTCATTCTAAGAATCTTAGAGAGTCAAAGCTTTTCAAATTTAACCAAAACTTTTAAAGAAAATCATAATAATTTGTGATATCAAATATATATACGATGAAAATATAAGTAATGAAGAATCTAATGGTACTTAGTTGGCATCATAATTGTTATTATCCTATCATATAAACTTTGTCAAACTTGAAAAACTTTGACTCTCCAAGATTTTTGGAATAGCCTATAATTTGGGACGAAGGGAGTATAATCTAAATAGAGAAAGGAGTTGAATGAAAAAAAAACACTAGAAGTTTTGGCCCACACGTAACCAAGTCAATCTCTTAGTTGGATGAAAGAAAAAGGTAAAATTTTTTTGGCTCTTTATAATTAGGTATAGATAGACGTGGAATTTCAGATAACCCATATCTGTAGATTCTTCTTTCCACAATTATAGTTTATACAATAAATTCCATTCCAGGGATCAAATGGACCCTAACGGAAATGGGTTACTGAAAACAATATGTATGCAACACATACATGGCGGATCTGCGCACTTGTAAAACATGAGCCCCTTGCAGGGGGTGAGTCTGCATATACACACCCATTGCTACTCCTTGTATTCTTCTGAGTAGCTTTTCTTTTTCATCCAATTCATCATCTAGCTTTATATGTGCAAGCTCAGCTTAAAGATGCCTCATTAGTTCTAATGGCAGAAGCAGGGGCTCTAGCTTTGGCAGCAACAATTGTCAACTGCTCAACCTCACTGACGTAAACCACATCTCTGATAATGCACCTGACCGGGAGATGAAAAAGCCTCTGATCATAGTTTTCCAAGCTCATAATACAAGCATTCAGCATCAGATTTTCAAGATCAACAAGAATGAAAAAGCAACTGCCCACAGCTTTGCCACGAGTGCAAGATTTTCTTCCTCTTCTAGTCTCAATTTCTGCTGCTCACACATGCTATTCAATGTTCAGTTAGAAACTCTTTGTTGCATGCTATCTGGGAGCCTTTTGAACTCCGCCATGTAATCTGTTCTTGAGTTCGATGTATCGCCTGTTATTAAAAAAATCATCTCATTTTAATTCAAAGAAAATCATTTCATTTTGTGATCAATATTTTGTAGGAAAAAAATAACCTTAACTTAAACAGAGGCCAGAGCCCAATAACCAGTGATGACTGCTGATACTGCTGGGGATCGCCACTGCTCCTGGGCTTTGTCTACACAAGTGAAGTACCATTGCTCCAGAAAGATTGGCTAGTTCGCTTTAGAATACAAATTTTAATCTTGACCTGTAACCGAACGATTTTGAGGTTGCTAAAATTTATTATAGTTTCAGTATTCCCCTCGGCCTTGTGAAATTCAGTTGTTGAAAGTGGATTATATTGTCGTACAAGGCTGTTTAATTTGCTATCATCCAGAACAATTTAAAGCATCAAAGTCAAGGGCGCCAAAGCCCACTGCCCAGGCGCGGCCTTTATTCCCGGTTGGTGTTACCAACCGGGAATAAAGGTCTC
>DXKC01058561.1:0-13910 GCA_031170775.1 Cymbopogon citratus
TTATGTTCCTAGTTTGCTCTAGTTCTTTATTTGATATAGCTATGATTGATAATGAGTTCATGTATATGTTTGCAAAGCCCTTAGTCCTTTTCACGAGGGGGTTAAGTGGCAGATCACATGTAAGAAAGGTGCTTAGATGCTATTTACCTGCAAATGCACCCTGTTGGCTAGGTCAAGTGGTAGATCGTGGGTGTGACAGTCCTGTTGAGTCCTTTGTAGTCCATCCCCCGTCAATAGGATAGGCAGAACCTGTATTGTGTGGAAAGTCCTGCTATGTCTTGGCTTTCGTCAGTGATGTTCCTTATACATGAATAAAGAGTCTTTTATACTATATAGGATAATATAAGCTCTAGAGTAGATGAATGACTTAGTAAATTAGAGCTACATAGAAGTTTGTTCTCTAAACTAATCAGACGTCAACCTACCAATATGATGAGTAGTCTATCTCTAATCTCTACGTGTGTTATCCTATGAGCTTTATAATTCATATCTTTATAATTATGGCTTTACTCACTGTCTTGGCAAGTGACTGTATAATTGAGGTGTCTCTTAAGTAGTCATGTGTGCAAGTTTATATCTGGTTTAAGTCCTTAGTTCTTTCCCTTGAGCTAAATATAAATAACGATACATGGAATACTTCCTAGTTGAAATGCTAAAATGGTAATTTATCTGTGCACTTGCAGATTCCATATTTTATCTAGAGAGGCTAGCAGTTATTTTTACCAACATTTCTAGTATCATGCTAGGTATGTGACAACTTAGCTTAAGTGATGTTAGAAGTGTTAACAAGCATTTCTAGTGTCATTGCCGGGGATGGGTCTCCTACCTATCTTTTGGTAATTGCGTTAAGAAATATCAACAACAACCTTAATTTATTGGGCCTCGGCCAACCCCACCTAGGCCGGATCTATAATTTGGTATCTGAGCTGGGCCCTTGTTTAAGGGGGTGGGAATGATAAGGACATCCTCCACTATTACCCACTGACAAAGACGCAACAGAAAAGGGCCAAGTGACCCAGTTGTAGTCGGGCGGCGACCGTGTGAGCCTCTAAATAATCCCACCTTACTTAGCTAGGGAGGAGAAAGCCACCTTAAAAGGGAGAGCCACCCTTCCCCTATCACACTAGTCTTTTAGGGAGATTGGGCCTTTCCCTGAGTGGGTGTGCCCAAGAACTGTTGGAGTCCGGGCAACCTTAATTTATTAGGCCTCGGTCAACCCCACCTGGGCCGGATGTATCAGATAACCTTCTATTGTTGACGCGTCCAACCCTATACGCATCACAAATAACCCTCCATTGGTGGCACTTCCAACCAATACGCGTCACTGATAACTATTTCAAAAAACAAAAAAAACTATGATGATCATATATACATATAGGACGACCCTATATACAATGATCCTACCAGACATGGGCCACCATTTCAGCAATAAATTCTTTACAAACCCTTTAGATACAAGTTATACAATAGCAATCAGCCATGGGCCATTGTTTACAAGGTACAACCAATGTCCTTAATGAGCTCTAAGACAAAAACAAGTTGAAACAACACGTGAAAATTCTAGAGAAAACATGAACTTGAAGTACCATAAAAATCCCATCTCCTTCATTTTCTGCCAAAGCTTTAGTGTTAGCATTAAAGCTAAAGCTAGTCTTCACAGCATTTACCTCAGATCCTTCTTTGTCTGCCTTCTCTATGGCTTGTGGCTAAGTTTGAAAACAGTACATTAATCTTTTCATTAGTACAGTACAAATTGCAATCAAATGGGCAACATACAGCCATTAAGAAAATGATGTCAAAATATTCATCCAATGAAATTCACGAACATTGATTAGAAAGGAATGCATGAGGGAACAGTTATCTACACATAACCAAAAGTCCATATAAGTGATCAGTAAAAAAGCAGATGCTATAAATCTCAAGAATGTGTTCACAAACATGGTTGTTACTTGTTAGCTAAATATCACAAACTTGTTTTGAGCATGAACAAAGACGATGCCTAATGAGTCTAGCAGCTAGGACAAAGTATTTAAAGAGTAGCAGTGACATGTACTGGAAGAATGGCAAGGATGCAGGGAGGCTATCCTTGCTGAGTGTGTAATAGAACCGCCCAATTTATACAAGATTAAGTGAAGAAATTAACTATCAAAGCAGCTAATCACCGTACTTAACCTCGGATAAACCCGGTAGTCCGTGAAATCTCAAAGAATTTCAAACTTTCAACAACATGAGCCAAGATTGTATAGAGTTCAACAGATATAGTCCATACAACACAGATTAACAAATAGTCTTACAACTTTGGAGTTCAAATTTAAATATTACAAACCAAGTTCGAATAGTAGCGGAAGCCGAATAGTTCATAGGTTCACACACATCCTAATAATATAGTGCCAAGTCCAGGTCACTCCAACAAAAGCAATAGATAAGACCGCCAGACCATATGGTCTACTCATCACCCACGGCAGGGTAAAGATAGTACTTGCAGTAGCCGTAGTACATCTCCCCATCTGCAACAACATTGGGAATAGAACCCTGAGTATGAGAAGGTACTCAGCTAGACTTACTCGTCATAAACCAAAAATAATATGACTCCAAGGAGTATGCCAGGCTTTATGTGGGGTAGCTAACTCCCATCCCTTTTCCCCATGGCAAGCTTAAGTAAATCAAGTTATTACCCAAAATGTTGCCATTGCTTTTAAGTAGTTCCCTGACCATACTAGGTTTTTCACCTGCACTAATTATTCATTAATAAAGTAGTGCATCAATAACAGTAACTATTTCCAGGTTGATCACAATCAACCTCATCAACATAACCATCACTTTATTGTTCAAGTATATTACTACGATGGAGTAGCTCAATCAAGTTGTTCACTATCTAGGAATGATGGCAATTCGAATCGATTACTACTCAGCTGAGGGGGTATTCCTCACACAAACCATACAAACCCGCTAAAGTGAGCTTTAGGTCACCAGATAATCTATTCGGGTAAAGTCGCAGGCTCGATCGGAGTCGCAGTACCCAGAGGCCTCCCAACTGCCAAGGATCAGGCCTTGCCTGCCCTTGGGCTTACTCTTCATGCCCCTGTCATCCCCCATACAGCTCCAATACGCACACCCTGCAACCTTCGAATCCCGGCCCGAACAGATAACTAGCTTCGCGGTCGGAAGGACTTATCCGGCCAGCTAAATGTGAGGCATGCATTCAAAAATGACCGAGGGAAACCATCAGACGGTTTCTAAGCGACATAGACGTGATAAAACACACAAGACCTCCAGTCTTTCCTCAACACCAATCCCGCCCGGTCTCGATTTATTACTTCCACATGGTTATTTCTCAACATCACCCTTCTCAACCAACCATCATCATGTAACCACCTATAGCACGTGGATGACAGGAAATCACCTGACTTCTACTGTCTAAGCAGGGCTAAGCATGCAGCACGATCCTATACTTAACAGGGTAAAGGATATAATAAGTAGCCAAGGAAGTAAAGTAATGCAGCAAAGGTTATGAACAACACCTATAACTTAATGCATAAAACATATTAAAAGGGCTCAAGATATATTTTAGCAAACCGTGGGAGTTATAATGCTCCGGGCCTTGCCTTTCAGGAATGAGGAAGGGTGATGGTCAGCACACTCTGGCAGGTCAACTCCTGGATCCTCCTCGCCTAGCTCCTGGGGTGGCACGTCCTGCTGGTCGTCCTCTCCTGGAGCTTCTAGATCCACCAGCTGTCCCTCGTCCGGCAATCATGTTTGCATGCATGTGCATAAGTAACGAGAATGCATATGTGATGATGATACATGATGATCATGAATGCTTTAGTATGAATGAACAATTCTGAATGATGATGTGATCACAATTACTTTGATTTTACTGAGTATGTGCATATTTCTTCTGCAGTAGAGAGATTTTATAACAAACAAGCCTCTAATACCACTATAAGACAATTATAGCTAACATAAAAGCAATTATAGCTACACAATTTGTACTAACAACTTTTTGGACTAGAAACATCTCACTAATAGATCCTACTTACATTAATGATACAAAAGAATCACATGAAATGACAAGAATTACGCCACAAAGCTTAATCAATTCTTAATTTAAAACTAGGATAGAACTGCAACACACATTTCGACAGTACAGAAAATTCTATAAAAATTGCAGTAGAAAGAACTGGCAATGTAAAGACTACCATACAAATTTTAGCTTAAAACAGTAAGTACTTTGTGCTACACAAAAATCACAAGCAGTTATATAAAAATAGGCATGAAAATACTTTGTAAAGTGAGAAGTGCCAAACAGCAGATTTCATATTTTTATTAGTTACTTCTTAGAACAAGAGCAGTCCATAAAAATTACCAAGCATTTTTATTCATATTTACTATTTATTACAGCTGAATACTTGCATGCAACATAGCATCTTTATATTTTTCACAGGACAAGCATCTCATAAGAAGACCAACAAAATTGGTTTCACAATTTTCTGACACTCCTACAAACAGATATGAATTAAATAGGGTTTAATGCATTTAACATTAATAATTCATTTAAACAAAGTTACACAGAAAAGTATCTCAAAACTGACATTACATATTTTTATCTGGTGGTGCTCATCAAGACAAACTCAGCAAAACTTAGTTAACTCGATTTGGATAAAAAATGAGTGAGATATGAATTTCCAAAGATCAAAAAGCAAATTTGGAAAAACATTTTTCTTTTAAAATGAAACCCTAAATGCTATGGGTACCCAGACCTGTACCCACTGAGTCACTTGCGGCCGGGCCAAAATTGCTAGGTGCACCCGAACTGGTGCACCAGGGCCGGCAGTGCCATGCCACTGGCGCGCGGGACCCAGGTCAAGCCGGGCCCACCTATCACCCACATGGGACAGGGGACGGCGTTGACTGGCGAGAACTCGCCGGCGGCGAGGTCTTCGGCGGCAAGACCGGCACCAATGGGTTCGTCTCGCCGCCGCGAACACGGTGCGGGGTGAAGTGCAAGTAGTGGTGGCCGTTTGGCACGATGGCGCCGTGCGATGGCGAACGGCGGCGTGGTGCGGTGGCGAGGACGGCGACGACGGCCGCGAAGCGATGCGCGGAGGCGCGCATCGGCTTGACAGGACCACGGCGAAGCGAGAGAGGCGGCCCAGGGCCCTAGCGACCCATGGCAGCGAGCTCCGGCACCATGCATGGCGCCGGCGCCGAGAGCGGACGCGACGGCGAGGTCCATCCTGGCGAGGACGAAGTGCCTCGCTTCGATTCAACTTAGCACGAGCTAAAGCACCCTACGAGCGACGTGAAACGTGCAAGAAACAAAGAAGAACAGCCACGGAAAGAGCAGCGGCGAGCTCGAAGTGACGGCGGCCATGGCGGCCGAAAAACACGGCGGGGAGAAAACCGGCCGATTGGCCCTCACCTTCTGACGAAATGGCAAATCAACGGGTCTAGAAGGTGGCCTAAGTCATTTCGGAGCTCTTGGGTAGCCTAGGGGAAGAAAATGGCAGAGCGGGATGGTGGTTCTTGGCCAGCACGTGGCGGCGGAAATGGAGCTCCACGGCGGCGCTTGGTTTTGGCAAGTAAAAGAGACGAGAATGAGGAGGAATTGGGTAGGAGTGGGTGCGGGAGACAGTAAATGGGGTGCTGCTTGCCCCGACCAGGTTCATTGAACCTCCGGCCGAGCGGCGCGGCCGGTCGGGCACCGCCCACTTCCACCGGTGTACGGACGCCACGCGGCGCGCGAGGATGGGGGCGAGGTGAGCGCGGTCGGGAGTGGGAGCAGCGCATGCTGGCTAGGCAGCGTGGCTGCGTGCTGTTCGGTGCGGGCGGCAGAGCACCGAGCAGTGGCGACCGCCGGTGGCCGGACGCCACGCGGCGAGCGTCGGCCGGGCGCGCTGGTGAAGGAGGAAGAGGAATAGGAAAGGTGAGGCTGACATGCGTGCCCCACCGGATTCAAATGAATTGAAAAGGAATCTTCTCCATATTTTGAAAATTATGCCGAATTTGAAGATGGTGCAAAAAGAAGAATTGTTCCTCATAATGAGTAGAGCATTTCATCTTTTAAGTCAAGGTCAGATTATGCACAGAATTTGAATTACAAAATTCAATTCAAAAATGCATAAAAAATAGGAAAATCAATTAAAACCCATTCTGTTTTTGGTCTTTTTGAGCACCTTCTAGTCATTTTCAAGAAAGCCACTTTAACAAAGTTTGTTCTACTCAACAAGATGCACACTTTCTATTAAAGGTCCAAGTTCAGAAAATGATCCTAGCTAGCACTTTCTAAACAAACCAACAAAAGTCAATTATGGTCAACTAGTATTAATAAATATTTCAGAGCACAATTAGGTTTGGTGATTAACATGAAAAGTGCTCTATTAAGCATAACTTATATGATTATCTAACCATGGAGCACAAGATTGCAAGTGTTGGCTATAGAAATAATATCTAGGGTGCAATTTAAAGGAAAGCAACACTTGTCATTTCATGCAAATAAATGCTTATGCTCAAATGGTGCTTATGTAGAGAAATGCAGATGTTAACCGTAGCTTAACACCAGAGGTGTTACAACCCTTTCCCCTTTATAGAAATCTCGCCCCGAGATTTGCAAAGACTAACCATTCTTTATGAAATTCGAGGTAGGTCTCTTTTAAATAGGCTTCGGTCTCCCAAGTCACACCTCGCTCATCATGATTGCTCCATTGCACTTTGAACAACTTAACTACCCGGTTATGAGTCACTTTGTCACTAGCCTCCAGGATTTTGATAGGTGTTTCTTCATATTCCAAATTTGGAGTTATCTCTATGTCCTGAGGATCCACTCTTTCTTCAGGAACACGAAGACATTTCTTGAGTTGAGATACATGGAATACAGGAACAACAGCACTCATCTCAATAGGCAATCGTAACTTATAGGCCATAGGACCTCTCCTCTCTACAATTTGGTAGGGTCCAATGTATCTGGGAGAGAGCTTTCTTTTAACTCCAATGCGTTGTACCTTCTTCATGGGTGATACTTTCAGGTACACATAATCTCCCATAGAGAATACAAGTGGCCTTCTCCTCTTGTCAACATAGCTCTTTTGTCGGGATTGTGCAGCAGCAATGTGGTTTTGAATAGTACAGACTTGCTCTTCAGCTTCTTTCATAAAGTCAATGCCAAAATACCTCCTTTCTCCAGGTCCAACCCAATTTACGGGTGTCCTACACTTTCTTCCATATAGAGCTTCATAGGGGGCCATTTTGATACTTTCTTGGTAACTATTGTTATAGGAGAATTCAGCCAAGGGTTACCATTCTTCCCATGATCCTTTTGAGGACAGCACACAAGCCCTCAACAAATCTTCCAAGATTTGATTCACTCTCTCGGTTTGGCCTCCAGTTTGAGGATGGTATGCATAACTTCTTACCAATTTAGTGCCTAGATCCTTGTGCAAGTGCTCCCAAAAGTGGGCAGTAAACTGAGGACCTCTATCAAACACAATGCTCTTTGGGATCCCATGCAACTTGACAATTTGATCAATATAAATCTTGGCATATTGGGGTGGTCTAAAGGTAGTCTTGATAGGAATGAAATGTGCAAATTTGGTTAGACGATCCACAATTACCCATTGTCAACGGGGGACACTACAGGTGCCCCACATGTAAGACATCGGGATAGTGGGCCTGGCCAAAGGACCCACAACCCGGCAATACCTAACAAAGACCGACGAATAGCAAGGAAGGTGGATTGCGAGTTCTAGGCGGATTCCAACATAAGGAGTACTGAAAAACTAGTTTAGGACTCTTAGTTAGAATACGACTAGGACTCAAAAAGAACTCGCAACTCACCCTTGGACTATAAGAGGGCACTGCGGGTACCTCTTGTAAAAACACACGATATAGCAACACCAGCCACAACTCATCAATACAACGCAATAGGCTAAATGCTGACTAGACATAAAGGCTATTACTTGGCTACAAGTCGAGGGCCCGAACAAGTATAAAAATGCCTGTCTCATCTAGTTTGTTGCCATAACCGCCGAGTTCCGCAATCTGTCAAGTCCCTCCGAACAAAAAACACCCTCCCGGGTACCCCGGTGGTGGGCTATCGACCGTAAAACGTCGACAACTGGCGTGCCAGGTAGGGGCTTTTGGCGGATTGTACACCGAGAGTTCGGTGGACCACTCCTTCAAGATGAGTTACAGCAAAGGGACAACCTTCATCTTTGGGTCTTGGATCTGTGAAGCGGATGAAGCAGGACTACTCTAGAGCCGTCTGATCAGCAAGCCAAAGCTCGAAGACACCAGGATCGACATGCAAGAAGAAGCACTACTCGCCAAAAAAATTAGAAAATTTTCAACTTCGACTACAACTCGGAAAGAGGAAGAGAGTTCTGAATCCGAGTCAGAGGAGGAGAACAATCATGTCTCAAGCAAGAAGACTTTCATCAAGATCCCAAGCTCATACCCATATGGATTACGGAATACAACTTCCATCATGCAAGAATATGAAGAGAAGAGATGTGACTGCCAATTACTCCAGTCCACAACTATCAAGACAAGAGAGGAAAGGCTGAAGAGATCATGAGGAGCTATGAGTGGAGCTCTTGCAGAAAAAGCAATAAAGCACGCTACCAGGAACCAACACTGACATGGATTGAAGAGTTACCCTTTCAAGAAGGAAAAGAACTGGGATTTTCATCAGAAGGATCAGAAGATGAAGAGCCCGAGTTGATTAGGAGAAAGCTATAGAAAAGAACCATCTGCATGGCCGAAGTCGCTGAAACAGAAGAACCCCCGAAGGCGCCAGAGGTACGCTCTTTGGATGAATCAGAAGCCGAAATCTCACCAGAAGAAAGAACAGAGGAAGACAAGGGAGAAGAACAAAAACAAACCAGGATGGCGAGAAATCGACGTAAGACCAGTCGAAAGAACAAGGCAAAGAAGAAGAAACAAGCATGGGTCAAATACAAAGAAGAACTGAGAGCTTATAATAAAAAGAAAATAGAAAAAGAAGAGGCAGGAACCAACACGCAAGGGAAGATTGAGGAAATAGTGAAACAACTCGAGGAGCTAAAGAAGGCATGGGAAGAAGAACTAAAAAGAATTCAAGAACTCGATGATGCAGTTGCCACATCAACAAAAAACAACGGGTGCCCCGAAGGAATCAAGCACCAAGAGAACTTGCCCAGAAAATCTATATTCGAAAGATTAGGACCAGCACAAAGCAGCAACCTCAGAGGAAGAGCAAGGCCATACAACTCGCAAGTACCGAGGTCACAAAGAACCCCCAAACCCACCCCTATTCAGAAGACAAGAACAGATCAACCAATAAATAGAGAAGAAGGATACGGTGAGTCAGAATATGAAGCCCAATCTCACTACAGAAGATCATCATCCCTAGATTATAGGAAGAGAGACAGCTATGACAGATTCCCATGTTTCGCAGGAAGGCTACAAAGCCTAAAACTGCCACACAAGTTCAAACCATCCAATCATTCAAAGTATGACGGAAAGATGGAGCCAAGACAATGGCTGAGAGTTTATTCCCAATCAATAGAACTCATAGGAGGAGACAACGACCTCAAAGCACTATTCTTTCCAATGGCCTTAGAAGCAATACCACTACAATGCTTTGACAAGTTGCCAAAAGGATCCATCAAAAGTTGGAATGACCTACAAAGAGAATTTTGCAATCACTTTGCGGGCATCATCATACATCCAATGACAGCAGCAGAATTAGGAGCCGTGACCTAAAAACAAGGAGAAACCTTGAGAGAGTACTACAGAAGATTCGGAGAAGTCAGAGCACAAGTACATGAAATCACTGACAGAGAAGTGATCGAAACATTTGCCAATGGAATAGCGGCAAGATGGTAGTCCAAGGATTTCAACTACGAAAATGCCAAAACAAACGAAGATTTCAAGAAGGCAGTCCAAAAACTCATCTCATCCAAAGAGAAGACACGCAGAAGGTTCCCTGACAACAAAGAACATCAGAATAGAAGAGGCAGAAATGACGATAGAAATTATGACAAAAGACCAAGGCAAGACAACACGGTCGCAGTAGCCTACAAAAGGTTCAGCAACATGTCTGAACAAGAAAAAAGAAGAATGAAAGAAAGACAATCCGCATATTTTGAGGAAGCTCAATTCCATATTCATCCAAAGGCAAATCATAAGCTCAAAGATTGCATTGACTTCAACAGCCGCTATAGAAGGCCAGGAAACTACCACAACAACTCAGACAGAAAGCAAGATCAACCAAGAATCGAAGAAAAGAAGATGAAAGGAGATTTTCAAGAGCCACAGAAGCAGCTATGTGTAATAATTTTAGGAATTCCTGGTACAAGAGGTAAACAGCAAGAGAAGTTGGCTCACAGATCCATAATGGCAGCAAAACCCGCAATCCCGAGGTATTTGAATTGGTCAGAGTACCCAATAAACTTCAGCAGAGAAGATCATGGACAAGCACAGCAAACACAGGATGCTATGCACTAGTATTGGCACCAACTATTGCAGGAGTCATTGTACCGAAAGTGTTGATCGATGGAGGAGCAGGGCTAGACCTTATTTTTACATCAACTCTCAAGAAGATGAACCTGGATTATGAAGGAATGATAACACCAACAAGCACGCCATTCTATGGGATAGTACCTGGCACGGCAGCAATCCCACTGGGACAGATCACGTTACCAGTGACTTTCGGAACGAAAGAAAAGTACATAATAGAGTTCATCAAGATTGAAGTAGTAGATCTCGAGTCATGTTACCACGCCATCCTAGGAAGACCAGCACTGACAAAGTACATGGCAATCCCGCATTATCCATATCTACTACTCAAGATGCCAACAACAAAGGGAGTACTGTCTTTGCAAGGAGACTTGAAGAAAGCTTTTGAATGCGATGTGCAAGCAGTTCAAATAGCAGAAAGAATCCAAGGAAGAAGAGAGATCGCAACAATAGCAGCAGAGATGGACCCTAGGGAGACATTGATTCCCACAAAGAAGTCGAATAAAAGCTTCTTGGCTCCAGTTGATGTCAAAACCAAGAAGATAGATTTGGGAACTAGAGATCCCGAGAAGACAGCAATCATAAGTGTAGAACTCGATCTGAAATAGGAACTCACGCTCACCGAATTTCTTAGGGACAACAAAGACATATTTGCCTGGAAACCAGCAACATGCCAGGAGTCCCAAGAGATTCAGTTGAGCATATCATTGATGTCAACAAAGGATCAAGACCCATCAAGCAAAAGCTATGAAGATTCACACTAGATAGAAGAGCAGCAATCAAAAAAGAGTTAACGAAATTGTTGGCGGGCAGGTTCATCAGAGAAATAATCAACCTGGATTGGCTAGCAAACCTAGTGCTTGTTGAAAAGAACACGATAGAGTATCGTATGTGCATCGACTGCTCAGACCTCAACAAACATTGCACCAAAGATCCATACATCCCACCAAGGATAGATCAAGTGATAGATTCAATAGCAGGAGCAGCTCTATTATCCTTTCTAGACTGTTACTCTGGATATCACCAAATATCTCTCAGAGAAGAAGACCAAAGCAAGACATATTTTGTCACTCCGTTTGGAGCATATTGCTATGTATCAATGCCCTTTGGGCTCGAGAACGCTGGGGCTACTTATCAAAGAGCAATCCAAACAACTCTTGGAGATCAGATTGGAAGAAATACAGAAGCCTATGTGGATGATATAGTCATCAAGACAAATGAGGCTGATAGATTGATAGAAGACCTACAAGAGACCTTCACAAATCTCAAAAAATGGAGGTGGAAACTCAATCCAAACAAATGCGTTTTTGGAGTTCTAGCAGGACCACTGCTCGGTTTCTTAGTCAGCCATCAAGGAATTGAAGCCAGTATGAAGCAGATTCAATCAATAGTAAACATGGAGTTACCTAAGAAGGTAAAAGACATATAGAAGCTATCAGGCTATATGGTAGCACTCAACAGATTCATTTCAAGATTAGGAGAAAAGGGTATTCCTTTTTTCAAATTACTAAAGAAGACAAGCAAGTTTGAGTGGACCGAAGAAGCAGATGAAGCTTTTCGAAGGCTAAAGCAGTATCTGATGGAATCACCTATATTGGTACCACCAAACAAGGAAGAAGATATGCTATTTTACATCTCAGCCACCAAGAATGTGGTGAGTACAGCCATAGTAGTGGAGAGAGAAGAACCTGGACACGCATACAAAGTACAAAGACCAGTTTACTATATCAGTGAAGTACTAGCAGATTCAAAAGTCAGATATCCACAGATACAAAAGCTACTCTACGCTGTCCTTATCACATCAAGAAAATTGAGGCATTATTTCCAAGAGCATCAAGTAACAGTGGTCACAGATTTCCCACTAGTCGACGTCATAAATAACAGGGACGCAGCAGAAAGGATATCAAAGTGGGCAGTAGAACTCAGAACATTTAGAATACAATTCCAAGCAAAAACAGTGATCAAGTCCCAAGCCTTAAGTGATTTTCTAGCCGAGTGGACAGAGGTTACCCAGAAAGAAGCTGCCCCAATCACAGATCATTGGAAAATGTATTTCGACGGATCACTCAAATTGGGTGGAGCAGGAGCTGGGATACTATTCATATCACCAGAAGGAAAGCAATTCAAGTATGTCCTACAAATCCTATGGCAAGCTACAAACAATGATGCAGAATATGAAGCCTTAATCCATGGATTAAGAGCGGCTCATTCATTAGCCATCAAAAGGTTGTTAGTCTATGGATATTCAGCAGTTGTTATCAACCAAGTCAACAAAGATTGGGAATGCACAAAAGACAACATGGGAGCTTATTGCGCAGAAGTAAGTGTCGGGTACCTGAACACGGGGTACCCTAACCAATCCAATAAAAGAGGCCAAAGCCAACTCACCAAATAATCCTTGACCCTCAAAACGTAGGGCACGACCCAACAAAGCGCTTTACGACCCCATGGGATCGAGACACGACTCGTCAGTGCCACATCCGAGGCCCCACGCCTCAGGCTGATGTCCGCCTCGTACGAGGGTTGGGCCCTCGAACGGCTCTTCGCCTCGTACAAGGGTCAGGCTCCTTTAGCCCACCACCACGAGGCTCGAACACACCTATTCGAGGGTCGGAGAGGCCGACATGTGTGCGGCTTACGAGGCTTAGCGCCCTGGCGACCCTCTGTCTCGTACGAGGCCCCTTGCCCTCGATACCGAGCCTTACCTATCTTCTGACAACTGCATTTAATGCTCTCACCTACCCAGATCTGGGCCCATGACCCCTGCAGGTCGCTCAGTGGTGAAGCATAAGCTCAAGTCACCTCCGTCACCCACGCCTGGTTGTAAAAAGTGACATGAGCGCCATCATTACAGCGAGGCAGTCATTGCCCTGCCCTAGAATCCACATTACGACACCGTCCAAACACTAAAGTCCAATCCCGTGACGGGCATGCCCAAGAATCCAGGGTACGGATCACCCGTTCCCTGCCGAGGCCCTCTTCGAATCAATCAGCTGAAGCCCGAAAGTCAGCGTAGGTACGCCTACTCTGCCATGGCTAACGGAGCTTTACGCCCACGGGTCAGGACCTCTTGACGGTCATCCTGGCGGGCACAGTGGCTCCAGCAGGCACACGGGTTAGGACTTCTCGGCGGACATCCTGGTTGCTACTGTGGATTGGACAAGGACAGAACCCGGCGCACGCTCGGTTCAGGCCGTCCCAGCGGCCATCCCGGCTGACACTGTGGCGGCAGCAAGCACGCGGTGCTGAGCGTCTCGACGGCAATCCCGGCTATCGCTGAGGCCGCGGCAGGGACAAGACCGCTCAAGGCTATCATAGCTAAGGTGCACGCCGCCGCGTACGACAACGTCATCAAATACCTTTTTACCTCTAGGATATTCATGTATGCCCATGGCCTCCCCTTGAGCTATAAA
>DXKC01058700.1:0-11539 GCA_031170775.1 Cymbopogon citratus
GATTGTCGGCCTTCGTGCCATTGTGAATGTCGGCCTTCGTGCCGTTCTTTTTGTAGGTTTTCAAAAACTCCCCGTGCAGGGGAGGTTTTGTTGAAATATTTAACATATAGTTTTATGTTTCTTCTTTTGCAGAGACGAGCCCGTCGGAGGTGACCCGGAGGACCCTGATCATGTTCGTCGGTGTCGCAGGTCTACCTGCACTGCGTCGCCTCGCCACTGCATCGACTCGCCACTGCCCCGCTAGCCTGACTTCATCGGCCCCTAGGTATAACCCCTCTATCCGTATCATGGTCTTAGGTCGCGTATCCCAGTTAAGTGTCTCCCATCCGAAAGAGATACAGTAGGAGGTACGCAGGTCTTTGCATATCTATGACCGTATTTGTTTCGGAATGTCCACGTTTTTTGGATACAATGCGGATGCGTAGATGGGTTAGTTCCCATGGTCCACTCCGGTCCTAGACAGTGTTTTAGCATCACCCCCTATTGTTCTTCGAATACACACTCTCCCTTGCAGGACGTGTATCGGGAGAACAGCTGGGAGGTGCTGCCGAAATTCCATCTCGGATAGGAGCGGAGCATGCAAACTAACCTCATCTACGGATCCACGGGTGGGATTAGGACCTATCGTCACCTATTAGAGAGTAGGAACACCACATAGATGCAATTGTCTGGTCACTCATGTCTGCTAATACGTCTGTTAAAGGATGGAGGACCGTGAGTGGATGTACACGCTTTGAAGAGACGAGTATAATTTTGACCCGATGTTTATAGTCAAGGTTGAAGAGGTCTTAAAGCATGCATTTGGCGAGAGTGCTGGAGGCCATTCTCTAGTGGTTTGTCCATGCAGTGGTTGTGACAACATGAGAAGGAAAGATAGGTTCACCATGGGTAGACATATTGTGAAGTCTGGATTTACTCCGGGCTACCACCGGTGGATCCACCATGATGAAGCCGATCGTATCAGGGAGGAGGTACGGTGCTTAGACCACGGCTCAAGGCTTTCGATGATGATGCCGGGGTACCTGACATGATGGATGACTTTCACCGAGCTCGGTTGGCTGAATGCCATGAAAAGGAGGAGATGGAGGCTGCCGCAGATGACTTCTACCTGATGTTGGACTTGGCATAGAGACCCCTTCACGACCGTACTAATGTTTCTCAGCTGGATGCCATTAGTCGTGTAATCGGGTTGAAGGCCGAGTTGAACCTAAGTCGAGAAGGCTTCGATAAGATGGTGGCCGTGTGGAGCGATATGCTACCGGCGACACATATTATGCCAAAGAACTTGTATGAGTCAGAGAAGCTCCTTCTTGCATTGAAGATGCCCTATGACAAGATACATGTGTGTCCAATGGGGTGCGTCCTATTTAGGAAACAACACGCGGATGCAAAGTACTACCCGAAGTGTAAATCCTCCAGGTACGTGGAGGTAGACTCAGGCGATGGCAGAAGAAGCATCTTAAGATCCCCATGAGAGTCCTACGATACCTTCCCTTCCTGGCGAGGCTCCAACGGCTGTTCATGACCGAGGATTCCGCGAAACAGATGACATGGCACAAAAATGGGAAGCGGTACAATCCTGAGAAGATGATACATCCATCCGATGCTGATGCATGGAAGTACTTCAATGCGCAGCATCCTCAGAAAGTAGAGGAGGCTCGTAATGTACGTGTCGCGCTGGCAACAGATGGGTACAATCCATATGGTATGATGGCTGCACCATACACATGTTGGCCCATGTTCATCATCCCCCTCAATCTCCCCCCGGCATCTCCTTTCAACGGCATACCATGTTCCTGTTGTTGATAATCACTGGACACCCAGGGAGTAATATGGATGTCTTCATGGAGCCTGTGATAGATGAGTTGATCGATACTTGGGTCAAAGGGGTGTGGACATATGACCAAGCTATGAAGACAAGCTTCAAAATGCACGTCTGGTACCACTACTCCCTGCACGACTTCCTAGTGTACGGGTTGATGTGCGCCTGGTGTGTTCAGGGGAAGTTCCCATGCCCACTATGCAAGGAAGCTGTGAGGTTCATATGGTTGAAGAAGGGTAGCAAGATAACATGAGGTTATGAAGCTCAAAAGGTTGACACAGGCTTACTGCATTTAGCACTTTTAGTAAGTTAGGATTTTTTATTAAGTAATGTCAAGTTTTGCTTAAGCAACCCATTAACCCACAAATATCAAAGTCATTAGAACCATCATCATCATTATATAATCATAAGTCAGCCATTAATTTATGTCATAAGTAACCATTGATTCTATGAGTTTTCTGGGTCACTGATGACCGTGAGCACGACTAATATATCAGTTTTACACTCTGTAGAGGTTGTGCACTTTCATAGTGAGCCATGTTACCCATCTGTCTAGGTTAATTACTCCCATCTCACATTCAAGGTGAGTAGGCAGGGAACACTATGAAGTCTTTCGTAGGTTCATCTAACAAGTTAGGGCCGCTAGGCTAGCTCGGCAATTAGATATAGAGCCCCCATTTCCAAAGGCACACTCACGCAGAAGCACTCTTTGGAACAATGGCCGCACTATACCCATAGTGTCAAGCTCCTAATGCGCCCTCTCGGGTAACCTCTAACAAGCTAGAAAAGGTCCTGTTTACTAGACTAAAGTCAGAGCCATGTGACATTCATGGTTGCACTATCAGTCCTAGCTTTTGCTGACAGATAGTTCCTTATGGGGCCAAGAGCATCCAAGTGCTCCCTCACCCAATAATCCAGTTATTTGAAAACAGGTTTCAACATTTTATGCCATAAAATAATAAGTCATTATCAAGATCAAGTGTCATTATGTTAAGCATTAGCAAAGCTACCTAAATGCAAGTAAACCACAGGTGTCAAGGAATAGGATAACAATATCTTGGGTACGTAATTCACTAAGTTAATCACTTTAAGACACATGCATAATGAATTAAATGATTAAAAGTGAATAGGTAACAAGGATAGTCCCATGATACACTTGCCTTGAGCTACGAACTCCTACTGGTCTTGCTGATCTAGCTCATCCTCGAAGAACTCCGGGTCTCCAACGTACTCCTCACTGTCTGAACCAGAACGATAAAGCAACACCACGCATTCCAAAGCATTCATGCATAGCAAATAAGTTTATAATTAGAACAGTACACCAATAGAGATAAAATATGTTGAAAAGTCTATAAAATTGTTCTACACGTTGCTACGATCACATAGACGTCAAAATCACTAAAATTGGATTTGAAATGGGGAACATATAGGGTTTTCAAGCTCTGGATGGCAAAACCGTAAATACTGCGAAGTTTATTAACGAATTTAAATAAATAAAATGAAAATCGGGTTTTTGAATCAGGCGAAGGACAGCGGGCACAAATATAGAAAAGGTCGGGGACTCTTTAGCAAAACAACCCACGAAGGGGTATCTCCCGATTATGACCGTAGATCTTGTGATGGATGGCCAGGATTAGATGGGAGGTAGGAGAAAAGGCAGCTCCGGCCGGAACAGTAACTCCGGCACGGCGGTGCTCCATTGCCGGCGGCAAAACACGCCGGCGAGCACGATAGATGGCCCTACGAGCCACGGTTTGTGAAGCCGGTTGCACATGGAGAAAGAGGGAGAGAACGCGATCACGTCTAGGCCAGAATAGCGGACGGGGAACATGACTGTTGTGGCGGTGGCCATGGCCGGCGGCTACGACTTGCTGGCGAGTAGGGAACAGGGCCCAGCGGCCACCAAAGGATAAAATAACCACACCAGAAGAGAGAAGGAATGAAGGCGAACTCAACTAGGCCACAAGCATAGACGCATGGCACGGCGGGCGGGGCGGTGGACATGGCCGGCAGCGAGGAAGCTCACCGGCGCACTCGGCTAGGGCACAAGAAACCATTATTCAAGAAATTAAAGGCATGGGAAGGAAGATGGAAGAGAGGCGAGCTCACCATGGTGACGAATCGAAGCGGGGAGGAACGGAGGTGGTGGATTGCTCGTGGAGGTGGACGACGGACGGCAGTTCTGCGAAAACCGGCGATGGGACATGAAAACCAAGTATGAAAACAGAAGGGAAGCACAAACACAGGCTTGTCACCTCGATGCGAACCTAAGCAATGAGTGTAGATGTCAGAGAGGCGACGGACGGCGACTTCGGCTTCAGCGGCTCCGACGGGGCCGCTGCGTAGCGGTTCCTCCGGCTATGAGCGAGAGGAGAGTGGAGAGGGTCCGAAAGGAGGGCAGAGATGAGGCTGGCCTTCCTATTTATCGAGGCGGGGTGCAGGGAACACGCTCCTATGATCGGGGATGGGTGTGGGGAGATGGCGGTGGTTCCCTGCTGACCTCGCATTCGAAACAGCGAGAGGAGGGAGCAACTGACTAGCAGGGCCCGCATTGTCAGTGGCAGAGAAGAAGGTGAAGGATGCGGCAGTAGTTGCTAACTGCGAAATGGGCCGGCCCAAGGAGAAATAGGGGTGGGACAGCGGGGAAGTAAAGGAAAAGGGGAAGGGAGGAGACCGGCTGGGCCATCGGGCCGAAAACAAAGGGAGGGAAAAGAAAAGCCTTTTCTTTTTACAATTTGATTTTTCCAAAGCCATTTTTAAGAGATTTTGAATTCCTTTCAAACTTGCTCAAAACCAGACAATACATATTTGAAATGCAGCGGCATGTATGCAACATTCATGTATCTATCCATATGGTAAATTTTAATTCCACAAAATTTATTATTTTCTTTATTTGAATGCACACCAAATTGGATAAATAAATCAAATTTGACTATTTTGGAAATATGCAAATTTTAGGGTGTTACAAATCTACCCCCGTTAAGAAGAATCTCATCCTCAAGATTCAGATGCTTACTCAAACAACTGCGGATATGATTTTCTCAGATCTTCTTCTCTTTCCCAAGTGGCCTCATCTTCCGTATATCGGTTCCACTACACTTTGCACATCTTTATAGCTCTACTTCTTGTAATCCTTTCTGCTGTTTCCAAGATCTTTATCGAATACTCTTCATATGTGAGATCTTCCTTAACAGTAAGCTCTTCTAAAGGAATTTGTTCTTCTGGTACTCGCAAACACTTCTTTATTTGAGAAACATGGAACACATCATGCACACCTGACAAAATCTAAGGCAATTCCAGTTGATAAGCCACTTCTCCATGTCTCTCTAAAATCTTGAAAGGTCCAATATATCTCGGTGCTAACTTCCCTTTCATATTAAATCTTCTCACACTTCTCATTGGTAACACCTTC
This sequence comes from Cymbopogon citratus, assembly GCA_031170775.1. NCBI lineage: Eukaryota > Viridiplantae > Streptophyta > Magnoliopsida > Poales > Poaceae > Cymbopogon > Cymbopogon citratus. The sequence goes on from DXKC01058700.1 coordinate 5,235, forward strand.
AAGTATACATAATCTCCAACTTTGAAACTCAACTCTCTTCTTCTGATGTCAGCATAGCTCTTCTGGAGGGACTATGCCACTCTCAAATTGTCTCTAATCATTCTTACTTGTTCCTCTGCATCTCTCAGAACATCAGGTCCAAACACTTGGGTTTCATCTGTCTGATTCTAGAACAATGGTGTTCTACATTTTCGTCCATACAAGGCTTTGAAAGGTGCCATTTTGAGACTCTTTTGGTGACTGTTGTTATATGAGAATTCAGCATAAGGTAAACTCTTATCCCAACTTGTACCATATTGTAGAGCACAAGCTCTCAACATGTCTTCTAAAATCTAGTTTGTCCTTTCAGTTTGTCCATCAGTCTGAGGGTGATATGCAGAACTGAAATTCAACCTTGTTCCCAAAGATCTATGTACCTTTTGCCAGAACTGCGATGTAAACTGAGTACCTCTATCGGATACAATTTTCTTTGGGACTCCATGTAGACACACTATTCTCTCTATATACAACTCTACTAACCTTGCACCTGAATAAGTAGTCTTGACTAGTAGAAACTGTGCAACCTTAGTGAGTCGATCCACAATTACCCACATCGAATCATATCCTTTTTGAGTGTGAGGTAATCCAACAATAAAGTCTATACCAACTTCTTCCCATTTCCACTCAGGTATCTGCATTGGTTGTAGCAAACCTGCAGGTCTCTGATGCTCAGCTTTTACTCTCTGACAAGTATCACACAAAGCCACATATTCTGCCACATCTCTTTTCGGCCCGTACCACCAGTACTTCTCTTTAAGATCCAGATACATCTTAGTACTTCCTGGGTGTATTGAATAAGCAGACTCATGTGCCTCTTGAAGAATTGCATCACGGATAGCATTCACTTTAGGTACACATATCCTTTTACCAAACCATAGAGTACCATTCTCATCCATCCCAAAGCCTGGTGCTTTTCCAATTACTAAAAGTTCAGCTATCTCTTTAAGTCTCTCATCCTCCAACAGACCTTCACGTATTTCTTGCTCTAAGGTAGGCTCTACTGTCATCTCCATGGTATTAGCAACAAAACCCAAATTGAGATACTCCATTTCAGCACACAATTCTGTAGGCATAAATGTCATCTGAAGTCCATTAGCCTAACTCTTCCTACTGAGTGCATCTGCAACTACGTTTGTCTTTCCAGGATGATAATGTACTTCCAAGTCATAGTCCTTAATCAACTCTAACCATCGACGTTGTCTTAGATTCAGATCTGTCTGTGCAAAGATGTACTTTAGACTCTTGTGATCCATGTAGATGTCACTCTTATTTCCAATTAGGTAGTGTCTCCAAATCTTCAGAGCATGAGCCACTACTGCTAACTCCAAATCATGAGTAGGATAGTTCAACTCATGCTTTCTCAACTGTCTTGATGCATATGCCACCACTCTGCCTTCTTGCATAAGAACACATCCAAGACCCAAACGAGAAGCATCACAATAGATGGAGAAACTCTTGCTTAAATCTGGCAAAGTCAATACTGGAGCTGTAATCAACCTTTTCTTTAGCTCATCAAAGTTAAACTAGCACTTATCTGACCATACAAACTTGGCATTCTTCTCTAATAGAGCTGTTATTAGCTTAGCGAGCTTTGAAAATCCTTCAATGAATCTTCTGTAGCATCCAGCCAATCCCAAAAAGCTACGAATCTCACTAACATTGGTTGATGGCTTCTAATTCAACACATCTTGCACCTTGCTTGGATCAACTGCTATTCCACCATTGGACACAACATGACCCAGAAAAGAGACTTCCTTCAACCAAAATTCACACTTACTTCTCTTAGCATACAACTTATGGTCTCTAAGCTTTTGCAAGACCATCCTTAGATGCTCAGCATGCTCTTCTTCCGTTTTGGAGAATATTAGTATGTCATCAATAAATACTACCACAAACTTATCTAGGAATTCCATGAACACCTTGTTCATCAGGTACATAAAGTATATAGGAGCATTGGTCAATCCAATGACATAACTGTGTACTCATACAACCCATACCGAGTAGTAAATGTTGTCTTAGGTATGTCTGATGCACGAATCTTCAATTGATGATAACCAGAATGGAGATCAATCTTAGAGAACACACAAGCACCTTTCAACTGATCAAATAAATCATCAATCCTAGGCAATGGGTACTTGTTCTTGATAGTAACCTCGTTGAGTGATCTATAATCGACACACATTCTTCTACTACCATCCTTCTTATCCACAAAAATAACTGGTGCACCCCAAGGTGATGAACTAGGTCAGATCAAACCTTTCTCTTGCAACTCCTTAATTTGTTTCTTAAGTTCTTCTAATTCACCTACCCCCATTCTATATGGTCTCTTAGCTATAGGTGCAGTTCTAGGTAAAAGCTCAATAAGAAATTCAATGTCACAGTCGGGTGGCATACCTGGCAAATCATCAAGGAACACATCCGGGAATTCATTCACAACTAGATCCTCCTTCTTGGCATTATCACAAAGCTAGTTCACTGTAGCTGCTTGTTGTCCTAGCATCACAACATCAATGCTGACTCTATCTCCCTTTGGTGCTGTCAGAGTTACTATCCTTTCTAGACACTGAATAACAGCTTGATGTTTCATCATCCAATTCATACCCAAAATGAGATCAATCCTAGCTGTTTTCAGCACTATAGGTTTCACTTGAAACTCTACCTCCCTTAAAGAAAGCTGAATAGAGGGGCAAAAGAGGTTTGCTTGCATTTTCCCACTAGGTGAATTGACTAGCATTGTGTTTTTAAGAGCACAGAGGGATATGCTATGTTGTCTAATGAATGTATGTGAAATGAAAGTATGCGAAGCACTAGAATAAAAAAGAACAGTAGCGGGGACTGAGTTGATGTTGAACGTACCAAGCATCACATCTAGTGTCTCCTGAGCTGTTTCAGTAGATACATGGTTCACCCTTCTAATGTTGGTTGGCCTCTGATATGTCTTCTGGTTCTGAGGTGGACGCTGGTTCTATTTCTTTGGACAGTTGTATGACATGTGGCCTTCCTTTCCACAGTTGAAACACTTGTTGGAGGTGTTTGGAGCTCTAGTCTTCATAGGTGCATTATTGGAAACTCCCTGACGTGGTGCTTGATTTCCACCTGCTGACCTCCTTGTTTCTAGAAACAATACTGATTGCCATACTACTGCTGGAACTGAGGGCGCTACTGATTCTGGTTCCGCTAGGGGTACTGGCCACGGTTCCACTGATTAGATGGCCCTTGGTTCCTCTATTGATAGCCTTGCTACTGAGGAAATGCACGCGGACGACTGTTGCTTCCAGATGCTTGTCCCATGAGTTTCCTCTTCTTCATGTCCATCTCCTTGTACTTATTGTCAACCACAATAGCACGGTTAAGTGCTTGAAAGTTGTTGTAGGTGTTTGACATGAGTTGAAGCTACAGTCCATCATACAACCCCTTAAGAAAGAGACGTTGCTTCTTGGCATCACTATCCACATCCTCAGGAGAGTAGCGTGATAGTTGAGCAAACTTGTCATGGTATTCAGCCACAGCCATCGATCCCTGCTTCAAGTTGCGGAACTCTTCTTGTTTCAATTCCACAAGCCCTTCAGGAATATGGTATGACCTAAAGTTGTCCTTGAATTCTTCCCAAGTGGTAGCAGGAACATCATCAGGATGTCCGTACTGGAAAGAATCCCACCAATCCTGAGCTGGTCTTTGAAGTTGGCCTGAAGCATACAGCACTTTCTCCAAATCATTGCACTGTGCGATGTTCAATTGCTTCTCTACCGCACGCAACCAATCATCAGCTTCCATAGGGTCAGAGGCATGGGTGAACACCGAAGGGCGTCCTTTCATGAATTCCCCACTCTTGTCCCCAACATGGACAGGCGGTGGTCCTCCAGCAGGTTCATTATCCATACGCTGCATCATGGCTTGCATGAGTTGGGCCTGCATACCCATCAACTGCTCCATTGTCATCACTGGCGGGTTGGCGGGGTCAATGGCTACACCCTTTCCACGGCCTCTGGCTCGGCCTCAGCCACTTCCACCTCTTGCTTCCATCTGCTTTTCCAACAAATGTGCAAGAAATTTTAGAGATAATCCAATGTGTAGACCACTTATGAATGATAGAGAACAATGCTGAAATTTTCTGGACGAGTTCCAAACCAATAGTTCAGTAAATAATTCATATCTTGAGTTTCAGAGATTCAAAATATGCAAGCCATACATGGATGGAAAGCTTAGAAAGTCAGCTACAAACTTTATTTAGAACACTTTTACAGATTCTGACATTACTTTGTCAAAAACAATGCTATATAGAATCTGTTCTGAATTCCAGGCTGTGCAGAAACTTCATTTTACTTCAGCTATAACTCACAAACTAGAGCAGATTTGAAAGATACAGAAGTGTAGATGTTCTCATAAAAATTTCATGATTTTTGGACTTACGAATTCAGAGATACATAACAAATATTGCAGACTGCTCCAGATTTCAGCACAGACGAGATTGATTAAACAGCCCAACTAACATGATGCATTAACTAAAAAACTTAAGATCCATGAACCATTAGACATGTGGACATGCCCACACTATCTCAACATACATGCCAAGATCCAAATCAAACAAGTGCATCAACACAAGCAACTTAACATTTAAGGTTCACAAGCTCACAAAGACTAGACACGACACATGAACTAAACAACATCTTAACTTTCTAAGGGAACCAAGACTCTATGGGGCTTCATCTGACTGGTTGAACTTGCAGGGCTTCTTCATGTAGATTGGGGGCTGTCCAAGCTGACCATGCAGGATATCCATCTGCTTCTGGAGACGCCTCATAGCCCTCTGCGATGCATGCAACTCATTCTTAAGTGCATCATCCCCTTTAGGAGGAGCTAGAACCACAGAAGACCCTGCAGTATCACCGCGTGGGAGGAACCTGAAGCGATCCTCTCTCATGGCCTGGAAAGGACGGCCATGTTAGTAGAGATAGGCCTCCTGTGCAGCATCCTCAATAGCCTCCAAAGCAGTGGCTCTCCTGGTAGTGGGCTCATGAACAATGTCAATCTGATGTGCCCTCTTGATGCCATTCCAGGAGGTGACAGCTATCTCCGCCTTCCAGCATGTAGCCTCCAGAGGATGCTCATACTCCGTGCACTGGTACTGGATGGTGGCGTGGAAGTCGGGGTAGCTAGCCAACACTCCATAGAGCAAAGTGTGGTAGTAGGCACCCTCTTCAGCTGGCATGAAGTAGTGGTAGGGTGTCCAGCCCATGTTCTCTTCCTCATCCACCACTTGAACAGGTTAGGGTGGTGGTGCAGAAACTGGTGTAGCCAACATCTCCACTTCCTTAGAAGCATCCTCACCCATCATGGGGCCCTCTTCGTCATCAGAGATGACGATGACCTCCTCCTGCTGCTGTGGTGCTCGGGAGGTGAACAAGGCACGGTAGGCTCTAGAGGTGAGGCGGACGGGCTTCTGGTCATGATCCATCTATTTTTAAAGTAAGGTAAGATTAGAATCAATAATTTTATACAACAGAATAAAGAATGGGAGCATATAAATTTTATATAAAATAACAAGACTGAAGTAGTAAGCATAAAATTAAGTAAAACAAGACATTAAACGACCATTTCTATCTAGGCTTGTGTCCTACAGTCAACACAGCTTTGATACCAATTTGTCACACCTAGTTTTAAAGGATAAAAACTAGGCTAGCCATATGTTTGCCCAGGACGTCAAATCACACATAACGACAAATTACATAAAGTATCATCACAGTATATATTACATAATGACATAATATCAAGACAGAGTTCTCCAGCACAAGTGGAAATATAAATAGAAACACTCTCGTGGTAGCTCCAACATAGGGACTGTCAACTGGTTGACCCAAACCTAGAAGTCCTCAGGGAAATCCTCATATCCACTGACATCTATTACCCATCCGGAATTTTTATCTAAGTAAAAGAAATATACAAGCAATAAGTACATCTCGTACTTAACAAAATAACATAGGGTTATGAAGCTCAAACGGTTGACACAGGCTTACTGCATTTAGCACATTTAGTAAGTCAGGATTTTATTATTAAGTAATGTCAAGTTCTGCTTAAGCAACCCAATTAACCCACAAATATCAAAGTCATTAGAACCATCATCATCATTATATCATCATAAGTCAGCCATTAATTTATGTCATAAGTAACCATTGATTCTGTGAGTTTTCTGGGCCGCTCATAACCGTGAGCATAGCTGATATATCAGTTTTACACTCTGCAGAGGTTGTGCACTTTCACCATGAGCC
>DXKC01058776.1:0-11746 GCA_031170775.1 Cymbopogon citratus
CCGTTGGTTCGGTTTCGCCGTTGTACTTGGTCAAGCTTGTGGGGGGTCGGAACCCTCTCGGCATCGCGGCCCGTCGGATTTCTCGGCTGAGAGCTCGGGGACTCGGCGGCTCAGGAGAGCGGCTCCGGTCCTCATTGTTGTCATATCGTCCGCCCCTATGGGCGCTGTATCCCCGAGCCTCAGCGTCGCCGTACTTGCGCCGGCGATTGTCGTTGATGTCGTGTCGGGCGTCCCGTGGCTCTCGATTGTCTTTTAGACGTTTCGTAGCGGGTGTTCTGTTTTTGGTGCCTGGTACCGCCTTTTGGTGGACCGATGCCTCTCTCTCGTGTCGAGGGGGATCGGCCGGCCTGGTCGAGCTAGCCCCTCGATGCCTCGAGGCCGAGCTTTCGGCTTGCTGAACGGCCGCCACCTTGAGGAGACCCTGGACCTGATCCAGGAAACGTCGAGCGTCGGGGTTCGACGGCTCTGGCATCCGCTGTAGTAGCATGGTTGCTGCCACGATGTTCTGACTGGCTTGATTGAAGGGAGCCGGTGCAGGAGGCTCCTCTCCAACGATCTGCTTGTACGCCTCTCGCGCCTTTTCTCGAGCCCCTCCTCCCAGTGCGCGTGCACGCTCCTGTTCGAGGGTCCCTTGGAGCTGGCGGAGGCTCTCGCGATCGGCATCCAGCTTGGCCGCCATCTCCCGGATCTGCGCCAACTGCGCGTCTCGCTCGTCTGTGCGAGGCTGCGTGCCTCGAGGCACAATCGGTGGAGGTTTCCTAGCATTGCTAGCCTCCACAGCGGCGACGGGCGTGGCGTCAGCTGCTTCTCAGCGGGCTTTATTGTCCGAGCCGTCTTCTATCTCAACGTTGAGGCACTCACGGGGTGGACCCCACTCATCTGAGTCGGAGTCGCCGTGGGTGATGTAGAGGTTGGGGATTTCACCGCGAGCCCGGGCCTCGTCCGCCAGCTGCTGCCGGAGCGTGCCGAGGGTGTAGCGTCGAGGGCCCGGAGCTCGTGTGAAGCCCAGGTTTGCGGCGTTTGAGAAGGCTGGCTCGACGTTAGCCATTGCTCGAAGGAGGGCGCTGGGGCGCTCTTCGTTGGTGCCCATGGCGGAGCTGATGGCGGTGGAGAACGCCCGGGCGGCGTTGTCGAGACTGAATGGGAACATCCGGCGGCGCTCAAACAACCCGTGCGGAAGAATGTTTGACAGTGAACGGGGCAGGCGTGCTAGGGGGGCCGTGCTAGGCTCCCTCAGCGAGCGCGTAGTGAAAACGAAACCAGTATCCATGTCCAGGCCCGCTAGCTCACGCCTAGTCCCTGAGCTAGGATCGGACGAGTCCCTATGGGCGCTCGCGTCTCCTGCCGAAAAAAGGGAGTAAGCCGCGGGTGCGGGTTCGACCGCGGACAGGCGGAGCCCTGCTGATGCCGCCCCCTCTCCTGAGCCTAGGTCAGAAGAATCCCCGGAGAAGGGACTCTCCTCGCCGAGCGTGAGCGGGGGGTATTCGGCGGGCGCCATCCTGGGTGAATGCTGGTGATGACGATGATGCCGACGACGTCTCCTCGCGTGGTGACCCGGCCGGCGTGTTCCCCTGGTCGATCGCAGAGGCTCGACGCGACCTCCGCCAGGAGCTCCGATCGAGAGCAGAGACATGTCGTAACCGTGGCCGAGGGATACAAACTCCATGCTTCCGAACCAGAGGATCGTTCTGCGTGGAAGTGATGATGGTGAGTCTGCCATCCGAAAAAAAGGCAGGAAATCGATGTGACACGCGCTCCCCTACCTGGCGCACCAACTGTCGGTGTTTCGTCCCCACGGGGGGCCACACCAACGAGTAAATTTGTAATGCGTGCTCCCTAATCTGGATGGTGATGCAAGAAGGACACAAGATTTATCTTGGTTCGAGGAAAAGAAGGCCCTACGTCCAGTGGGGGGATGATCTTTGTTATCTTGCACCGAGGTGCTTGTACAGGGGAGAATACAAGCGTGGCTGTGCATAGTGAACATGTGTATCGTAAACATGTGTTCCCTCCCTTTCTTTAGACTATCCCCTGGTGCCTCCTTTTATAGGCGAAGGAGGGACACAGGGTTACACGGTGGTCCCTAGGGTGCTCGTACAGTGACGATGAGGTGGTGGTGTCTAGTCGAATCGACGTTCCTATAGCCGCACGCCGGTCATGATGTCGTTGTACCCTGCATACGTAGGGTGATGCCCTCGAGGCCTGTAGCCATGATGACGCCTTGTCCTTGCACGCACGTCTCCTGTGTTATCGTGTCGGGGGCTGGCAGAATCCTCAACGGGTCGCCATGCTCGAGGGGGAGGTCGAGTGCCTCGAGGCCCCGGAGGGTATGGGTGTCAACGGGAAATGCGGGGTGGCCCGTTGACTTTACCATCTTGAGGGGGGTATAGTGGTTAGAGCTGGTGAAATAGTACGGCCTGGCCTCCTTGATTCCTGGTTATGGGCGGTGATAGATGGGATCGGCCGATGCACCGTGCGCTGCTGCAACAACTGCTGTAGCCATGTGCCCTGACGGGAGTAGGTTAGGGCATTAAATGCGCCTGGCAGGCCATATGCAGAGCAGATTCTTGAGGGGCTCGTTCGCCGAAAGGATTTCCGTAATCGAGGGGGACCTCATCCGACGGGAGATTTCCGTAATCGAGGGATGCCTCGAGTCGAACCCTCGAGTGAACCCGTCCGTGGGTGTTTGTCATGTGGGCTTATGTCTTTTTGGGCCCATCGAGACCCGTTCGTGGGCCGGCCCGTTAGACACACTGGCAGTGTGCTTATCTTGAGGGTGTCTTTCCAGGGGGTTTATGTGTGGATTAGCTTTCTTGATCCCTGGATTAGGGTACACCTTATCTAGGTATCCGACAGTAGCCCCCGAGCCCCAGTTCCAGTGCTGGCACTAGAGCTGGGGGTCTCGAGTAAATGTCGTGATCCCTTGTGGATTCCGTGGGGGCGCGCGAGTGACCCCGCAGGGGTAGCCCTCGAGGCCTCGGAGGAGTGGGTAGGACTCCTTCAAGGGCTTTTATTGGTTTTGGTTTCGGGGGTGGCGTGTGTTTGGTTCATATGCCTTCAGTGCCCCTTTGGGGAATCTGATAACATGAACTGGAGTCATAGCGCCTTATTGAGAGAGGTCTCATTGAGCCCCTGAGCGTGTCGTCCCTCTTTCATCGAGGAGTGCCCTGTACCGTGATCCTCTTTCGTTGAGGGGTGCCTTGCACCGTTTTCGACCCTCTTTCATCGAGGGGTGCCTTGGTCAGTCGAGCCCCCAAGTCTCATGTGGCTTGGGGCGTTGCTACTATGGCGTAGGTCTCGCGAGCCCTTTCGATCGGGTGCGAGGTGAGAAATGCCGCAGTACCCTCATTTGGGCGAGTTTCGACGTTCTCGATGAGCTGTTAGCGGGGGGTCCAAGTGAGAGCTCGTGCCCTGTTCGATAGGGTCGACTGGTGGCCCAGAGGTGGTCTCATTTACGTAGGATGTGTGAGTGCTGGGATACCGACTCCATTCGATAGGAGTCAGCGGCTCGATGCCTCCCTTCGAGGGGCGGTTCACTAGTCCTAGCCTTGGATACGTTTAAGGGAATCTCGAGAATTCGTTCTCGAGCCATGCCTCGTGTTGGCTTTCCCAAAACGTCCCTGACTCGGGTACTCGAGGGCGGCTGTTGAACCCGTCGAGGGTCAGCCTTCGATCCCTCGAGATTTATTGTGGGGTCGGAGCCACCGTTTCTTCCCATGGAAGCCTCTGTGGGAGGGTGCCGTCGTCTTCTCGCCCGTTGGGCGCGTCTTTTGACGAATGGGTTGGAGCGGCGCTGTAGTGGCGGGCCCAGGCAACGGTTAGCTCACTGGGGCATGACACATGTACCTGGCCGGGAGTCGTGGGAACGGGTTAGGTAGGAGCATTAAATGCGGGTGGTTACCTTTTTGCGGGATCCGCCCGTTGCTCTGCCCATGCTATAAATTGGAGAGGGGAGGGAGCGTGGTTCCGTTCTGACTCTTGCCTTTCCCAATGTTGCCGCCGCCATTGCCATTGCCGCTCGAGCCTTTGCGTACTCGCCCATCTGTGCCTAGAGTGAGGAAGAGAGTTAGCGACCAATCGAGATCGGGAACCTTCCCGGCCGTCCGTCCGCCAAGGAAATCCGCACCTTAGTCGCCGCTGTTACTGCCACCGGACTCGTCCCCGCCATCAACATGCCTCCGACCAAGCACTCGTCCGCCGCCACTGCTGCAACGCCGATCATGTACCAGCCGCCGTTGCTCTGGCCCCGTTCGCGGGTGTCACCAGGGGAGATGTGGGGGCTGGTGGAGGATGCTCTTCTTCCCCCCATCTCCAACTAGGACCGACCGGAGTGGAAGGTGCCGCCACGGGATCATACGGCACCATAGCCGCCGGAGGGCTACGTGGTGAGCTTCACTGGCTTCCACCAGTGCGGTCTCGGTTCGCCCCCGAGCAGGTTCATGCGGGCGCTGACGCATCACTATGGCGTCGAGCTTCACCACTTCTCCCCCAATGCCATCTCCGCCGCTGCCGTCTTCGCCGCCATCTGCGAGGGGTATCTCAGGATAGAGCCCCACTGGGAGTTGTGGGTCCACCTCTACCGGGGGGAGTGGTTCACAGTCTCCGTGAAGGAGACAAACAACACCAAGGAGGAGGAGCTCATGGAGGAGACCGGTGCGTCATCCTCGTCGATGAGGCGTCTTGTCGACGCTGGCTCCCTCAACTTGGTGTTGAAGACGAGGCATTCGGTGGTGGACCGGGTGTACATCCCCGCCAAGTTCAAGACCAATCAAGCTGGCTGGGATGAGCGGTGGTTCTACCTCCATAACGACAGGGAGTACTACCCTCGATACTCGGCCTGTCCCATCACCGCGCGTCCGGATAAGTGGCAGTACAGCGTCGCCGTGGACCGGCAGAAGCACCTTGAGCCCCTCATTAAGGCTCTGAGGACTCTGAAGGACAAGGGTCTGATGACGGCGATCGTCATTTCCACGTTCCACTCCTGGCGCGTGCTTCTGTTGATGGAGCGTCCGCTGTGGATGGATCAGATGACGGTGTCGGTGGCGGAGGAGATGCTTAAGAAGTGTCGGATGTCCCTCGAGGACCTTTCTGCTGCAGAGACCGTGGCGTGGGTGAAAGCCACGGTCTCAGGTGACTTCCATGCATGGGACATCGAACGCATCCCAATGCGCCCTGACACGGGGTACCTCGATCTGGTAAGCCTCCGCCGAGCCTTTGTCTCCTCCCTCTTGTCTCTATTTTGATACTCGAGCTTATTTGACTTGTTTTAGGGGGCCCGATCATCTGCAGGACGTCGAGGCCTTCGGTGAAGGAGGACGCCCCTGATACGCAGGTGAGCCGTCTTAAAGCTCATCTTGATAAGAAGAAGGATGAGAGGAGGAAGAAGAGAGGGAAGAAGGGTTGCATGCTCATGGAGCGAGACGTGCGTCTCGTGAGGCTGAGGCGTGAAAGAAGAATGGAGGCAGAGGAGAAGGGGATTCCCCTTAGCGAGGTGGAATCCCCGATGGAGGAGGATTTGTCTGGGTGGGAAGATGACGACGACGATGCTGATGATGATGGGGAAGATGAGGAGGATGAGGGGATGGATGCACGTCTCGGCATCCCTTTACCGCCTCGTTCTCGAGCTAACAGATCTCCCGTGTAGGAGGACGTCCTAGAGCGGCCTCGGCCCTAGCCATCGAAGGGGGCCTTGGGACGCCAGGAGGAGAGCGCTTCCTCGCAAAGAAGGTCGCCTTCTCGGTGGTCCGACGCCCATGCTTCCCCACCGCTGATGACAAGGGAGGCCCGGTCCCATTCCATGGCGCGGCATTCCCAGGGGTATGCGGCCTCGTCGGAGGACCTGGGCAGCTCTAGCTCTGGGAGGAGCTCAACCCAGAAGCAGGCCTCGAAGCCCACACCGGATCAGGTGGGATTCAGAAGCCCACGATTACTTTTGCGTAAGTTCTTACCAGAGGTCACCTTATGCCATCGATTCTATCTCGTGGATGCTCGTACGATCTTATTTCTTACTCTTCTTATTTAGGACAAAGCGCAAGGTTGGGGTGGCCGACGCTACCCCAACCAAGAAGTTGAAGCTGGGCACCGGTCCTAAGCCGACAGCCGGAACTCAAGGTGAGATCGAGGGTCCGCTTCTTCCCGAGGTGGAAGGGCGGTTGCCTTTGACTCATGATGTTGTTGTTCGAGGGATGCTAATGGGGTCTGTCGTTGCTGCAGGGTTTGGCAAGACATGGGACGACGAGAAGGGGGCAGGGAAGACATTAGAGCCCGTGGTTCCTACCCTAGGGATAGCCCTCATGCTCTGGGGGTTGCAAGGGGCCCCCATCATTCTCGATGGCGAGGATGCCCCGACCGAGGGGGACAAGACATCGAGGGAACATAAAGCGTGGCCCCAGGGTCTCCAGCAGGTGGAGGCCCAACAATCATAGGAGGTGAAGCAGGGGCTGGAGGCCCTGTAGAAGAAGGAAGAGGAAGAGCGGCTGCTGAAGCAGCCGAAGGAGAATGCACCGCCAGAGCGGCTGGATGGAGATGAGCTGGCGGTGGGCCAGCCTAGAGCGCAGCCTGAGGCGGGGCAGCTGGCTGCTGGCCAGCCATTGTTGCTGCTGCCGCAGCAGCCGCAAGAGCCTCTGGAACAACAACAATAGGTGGGTCCTAACCTATTTCCAGCCGAGTGGAAGGTCGTGATCATCCTTGATGATCTTTTGGTGGAGGTAGAGGCAAAGCGGGGGGCGCTAATGGCTACATCATTGCCGCAGGCGCAGCTCGAAGGAGGCCAGCTCACCTCGGGCCTATCGGGGGACGTCGAGATGGTAGATCTGCCGCTGTAGGGCGTCGAGGTGGTGGAGGAGCCAGCGGGTGAGCGGATGACGGCCTCTAGCGCCCCGCCATAGTCGTCGGTGGTGTGATTGGTGGAGCAGGAGGCCGCAGCCACCTCCAGCCTCCAGCCGTAGGAGGAAGACACGGCTGTTGGGAGCCCCCGACGCCATGATGGGAAGGAGGAGGAAGCCCTCAAGTCCGATGAGACGCTTACCGGCGATGGGGCCCTCTTCTCGAGGGGCCACTCTGAGCCTCCCTCGGATCCCACGATCGTCATGGCTTCCATGGTGGCGCCGAGCGCCGAGGACCTGATGCGCCGGCTCGGTGTTAAGGATGAGGTGGCGGAGGGGATTCGATCCCAAGCGCTGGCCCGGGTCGATGCGCACACTTGGGGCTTGGAGCGGGTCGAGCTCCGGGATCCCAGCGATCCCGTTGCTCCTCACACCGTGATGGATGGCCTGGTGGAGAGGTCGGGGTGGGCGGACGTCGAGGAGAACCGTGGGCTGCTGCGATACATCTTGGGCATCGCCTCTTCGATCGTCGATGGTCCCCTTGATAGGAGCCTTGGAGTGAGTCTTCTTCTCAAATGTCTTAGGTTCTGAATCCTGTTTTTGTGGAATTTCGTCTGATTTGCTGGGTTTTTGTTTTTCAGGTCGTCAAGAGGCGCTCGAGCTCGAAGTCCCACTTCCTCTTATCAGCATGCGACAACCGGGAGGAGGTGGAGCGCCAGCTCGAGGCTGGGCGAGCCGCTCAGGCCAGGGTGGCCTTGCTCGAGGAGGAGGCTAAGAATGCCAAGGAAGACACCGAGGCCGCCCGACAAGAAGCCGCCCAGGCCAAGGAGGAAGCTCAGAAGGAGGTGAGCCGCTTTAGGGAGTATAACGCTGTCCTGAAGGAGACGCTCTTCAAAGTTAACTCCGAGGCTGCACAGGTAAAGGCGGAGCTGGAGAGGGCCCAGGATGAGGGCAAAAGGCTTAGGCCAAGAGCGCCAAGGCTCGGGAGGAGGAGAAGAAGGCCCTCGAGCGGGTGACCACGCTCGCGGGTGAGGCTCAAGATGCTGTTGCGTGCATCCAGACCCTCCAGACCGAGCTCACCCAAGCTTGCGACGCTTCGGATGCCCAGTTCGCCCTGTTGGGTCAGGAGAAGGAGCGGGTCGAGGGCTTGGCCAAGGAGGTCGATGAGCTGAAGGCAGCGCTCATCCAGAAGGATCTGGCCGTCCAAGCCGCCGGCCAGGCTATGGAGGCCCTCCGGGCAGAGAAGAAGGACACGATGGACGCTTTCCGGACGGCCCAGAGGGAGTGGAACGACACCTGGAAGGAGCGCGACACTGCCCAGACCAGCCTCGAAGCTCTCAGGATCAGCGATGCCAGTAAGTAATCTTACCTGCCCTTGCTTTTTGTTTGAGCTAGTAGTTGTTGCCACTAACTTTTGTTTGGTCTGCCAGGCCTCAAGACCGAGTTCCTCTCCTCCAAGCGGGTCGTCGAGATGTTGCAGTCCGACCTCGAGGCCGAGCATGGGGTGTTCGACAGAATTCACGTAGTAGTCCACGTCCTCTACGATGCCTAGGACGTTGCTTCCGTCGAGGAGACTGATGACCCCGGCGCTGCGCCCGCCGCCCGGCTACCCCGCCTGGACACAACCATCAGGGATCGCGTGCGTGGAGCACTCCACCATGGCTTGAAGCAGACAATGGCAATCATCTGCTTCGGCTTTACCTACCCCATGGACGCTGTGGGGATACGGTTCGTCGAAGACGAGGACCTGTCCTACGACAAGAATGTGGCACGGGTGGAGCGCCTGATTGCGGAGGCGGAGGAGCCGGGAAAGAGGTTGGCCGAGGCCCTCGAGCCTGAGGTCCTTCTAGAAGAAGGCGCCGGAGCCCGAGGCGACGATGGTGAAGATGGCGACAATGACGGCGGCCGTGATGGTGATGGTGGGGATGCTGCTTGAGGCCTGCGAGCCAAATCTGGGCATGAAGGCCCATGTAAAGAATTTAGTTTTTATGATACTGGTATCATGGCCTTGGTGGCCTAAAGACTAAATACTATTTTATGCGATGTGTTGTTTTTAGAGCTGTCTGGTTCTCCCCTTTTTGCCGATCGATCTTACCAATTTAGCTAAGTTTTCGACGCAGACTCTCATTCCTCGAGGGGGGAGCGAGTAGGGGTACCGTAGCGCAGAGGCATAGGAGAGCCCCTGGCTCGACATCCTGCAGCCCTTAGGAAGTTTCGATGCGTTTTCTACTTTGCGTTATTGGCGTGTTCGAGGCGTAGATCGATGTAGACGTGTCTAGTTTTGAAAAAACGTTGGTTTTTTTGGGGGCTTGGGGGGTCCCCCATTAGCCCCCGAGGGAGGCTTGACTCTGAGAAAACAGAGTCAGGGCTACCTTAAGCACACAAATGATATATACTTTAGAACGGAAACTACTTTCATTCATTTATGATGCGAAATATGTACATATTATGAGAAAGTACAAGGCCCCGAGGCCTTAGGGATAGAAGTGACCTAGCTGTTCGATGTTCCATGCATTGTTGAAGGTTCCGCCCTTGTCATCCGAGAGCTTGTAAGTTCCAGGCTTGAGCACCTCAACTATGGTGTATGGCCCTTCCCATGGAGGGGTTAGCTTGTGGCACCCCTTCTAGCTTTGTCGTCGACGGAGTATGAGATCGCCGACTTGTATGTCCCTCTTGTGCACATGCTTGTTGTGGTAGCATCGAAGCTGCTGCTGATATCGTGCGGACTTGAGAAGGGCCATGTCCTGCACCTCCTCGAGCTGGTCCTTGGCGTTTGCGAGGGCCTCCTCGTTCGTTTGTTCATTGTAGGCTTTGAGTCAAGGGGACCCATACTCGAGGTCGGTGGAGAGGATGGCTTCGGCCCTGTAGGCCAGAAAGAATGGGTGAGTCCCGTGGCCTAGCTTGGTGTTGTCCTTAAGCTCCATAAGACCGAGGATAGCTCTGCGGCCCATTTCTTCCCGAACTTCTTCAATCGGTTGTAGATTCGAGGGCCTCCTCGGCTTCGGGGGTCCAAGCAAAATGCTCGGACTTCTTCAAGAGGCGGTATAGGGGCAAGGCCTTCTCCCCTAGTCTTGCGATGAAACGACTGAGGGCCGCGAGGCAGCCAGTGAGTTTCTGCACGCCTTTGATGTCTCGAATCGTCCCCATCCTTGTTACGGCTAAGACTTTTTCGGGGTTAGCCTCGATGCCGCACTGTGAGATGATGTAGCCTAGGAGCATGCCTCGAGGCACCCTAAAGATACATTCTTAGGGTTTAGCTTGATGTTTTAAGCCTGTAAGCACCCAAATGCGATTTTGAGGTCAGCGATGAGGCTCTTGACTTTTTTGGACTTGACCACGATGTCATCGACGTATGCCTCGACCGTGTTGCCAATGTGTTCGCCGAAAACGTGTAGCATGCACCGCTGGTATGTCGCCCTAACGTTTCAAAGGCCGAAGGGCATGGCGACATAGCAGTACATGCCAAAGGGTGTGATGAAGGATGTCGCGAACTGGTCGGACTCCTTCATCTTGATTTGGTGGTAACCGGAGTAAGCATCGAGAAAGGAGAGAGTTTCACATCCCATGGTGGAATCAACAATTTGAACAATGCGTGGTAAAGGAAATGGAACTTTAGGACATGCTTTATTTAAACTAGTGTAATCTATGCACATCCACATTTTTTCATTCTTTTTCTTAACTAAAATAGGATTAGCTAACCATTCAGGATGATGAACCTCCTTGATGAATCCGGCCTCCTCGAGCTTCTTGATCTCCTCGCCGATGATCTTGCGCTTCTCCTCGTCGAAGCGGCGCAAGCGTTGCTTCACCGACCGGGACACAGGCCGAATCTCCAAGGCGTGCTCGGTGACATCCCTCGGTATGCCAGGCATGTCCGAGGGACTCCACGCAAACATGTCGGTGTTTGCGCAGAGAAAGTCGACGAGCACTACTTCCTATTTGTTGTCGAGGGTGGAGCTGATCGTCAGCTCCTTCCCGTTGGAGTTGCTTGGCTCGAGGGGGAACTTCTTGGTGTCCTCAGCGGGCTCGAAGTTGCCAGCCTGGCGCTTGGCGTCGGGGACCTCGGTGGCGAGGCTGTCGAGCGTAACCATGATCATAGCAGCGTCATCGATGGCCGCCCCGTGCTCCACGCACTCGACGTCGCAGTCATATGCGTGCTCGAAGGAGGGGCCGACGGTGATGACCCCCTTTGGGCCTGGCATCTTAAGCTTGAGGTAGGTGTAGTTCGGGATCGCCATGAAGCGCGCATACCCCGATCGGCCAATGATGGCGTGATAAGATCCGCGAAATGCCACCACCTCGAAGGTGAGGGTCTCCTTCCTGAAGTTGGCTGGGGTGCCGAAGCAGACAGGCAGGTCCATGCGGCCGACTGGCAGGGCCTTCTTGCCTGGTACTATCCCCTGAAAGCCTCTGGCGATAGGCTGCAGCTGTGATCTCTTGACCCCCAAAAGGTCGAGTGTCTCGAGGTAGATAATGTTGAGGCTGCTGCCCCGTCCATCAGCACCTTCAAGAGGCGAGTGTTGATGATGACTGTTAACACTGGATTTTGGTAGAGGCTGAGAAAATGACAGGTGGACCAGTAAACAGCAGGCAGGGCATTCGGCAAACATCCGTGTGGTCGGTTGGTTCCTGGTGATTCGGTAAATATCCATGCGGTCGGCTATCTCAAAAGGCAGTGGTTCCATTCGGAAAAAAGAAAGATAGCAAGTAGAAGCTAATTGAAAAAAAAGAACCGTGATGATGAAGGACTTCGAAAAGGATTAGAGCTAAAAGATCGTCATACTTTTGAGTCTTCCTTAATGTTTTGTAGTCGTAGTCTTTTAGGACTCATGTTCCGTCCAGGGTATAAATATAGACCCTCGACCATTGTAAAATATACACAATCAAATCAATACAATCGGCCCCGTGCCACGTTTCGAGTC
>DXKC01058858.1:0-12497 GCA_031170775.1 Cymbopogon citratus
CAAATTGTAAGTCATTCCAAGAATTTTGGAGAGTCAAAGCTTTTCAAGTTTGACAAAACTTTTAGGGAAAACTATAATGATTTGTGATATCAAATATGTATACGATGAAAATATAAGTAATAAAGAATCTAATGGTACTTAGTTGACATCACAAATGTTATTATCCTATCATACAAATTTGGTCAAACTTGAAAAACTTTGACTCTCCAAGATTCTTGGAATGACTTACAATTTGAGACGGAGGGAGTAATTGGACAGGGGTTAACAAGGAAGCGAGGAAAGTCAGCAAGACGATGGAGCAGTAGTAGTCTTTGCAAGAAATGGAAAAATATGGAAGCAAAAAAGGACACCCTGTTCCTGCTCGATCACTTACAATTGCCAACCTGCTATATTAACTTCTTTGTCTGTGTATGAAACATCATAGTTTCTGAAACATCACTGTTTCTCCTGTTTGGTTACATCCATGTGCTAGTACAAATTCTATCTTTGCTTGAACGAGTCATCACTATGTCCGTTCCTGTTAGGAATGGACATGTGACATGGGCCTTGCTATGGTACCCAGTTACCCCACATAAGAGAATCTCAAACACATCTTCGCCAATCCTAATTAATTTTTGGATTGCATACAACAATTAAGTTATCCCGTAGAAGAAAAAATAACAGTAATCTAATCGTATTATCTTTATCGATGGTTCGCAAGGAACATCTTTTTTCTGGACCATGTTTTTTTTTTTGAACTTTGGGTAGCTTCTCATTGCACTGGAGTTGACGACTCGTCAACAATAATTACATTGACACTATCCAGGATATCACACGAAATGTGCTCCATCCCTTAAGTGCTACCCACCCCAAGAGCAGCAAGAACATGGGCTGTCTTGTTACAATTTCTTGAAACATGGACACACACTCAAAACTAATGAAGTTTGCAGATGTAAATGATCTGACCTCTACAAGATACCCATTCACAGATAGTTCTTGATCTTTTGCTGCCCAGGCTTGTTTCACCTGCAACGCATCTGTTTCCAAAATCAACCCGCCGATCCCCAAACTGCTAGCATGTGGTGCATCATGAATCCATAGCTTAGAAACTCTTTCGCATGTGGTGCATCATGAATCCATAGCTTACAAACTCTTTCGCATGTGGTGCATCATGAATCCATAACTGTCTATATATTGGCTATTATTGTTTATGATTTACAGCCACCTGTAGGTTGTAGCTATAAACTCTTTCGCATGTGGTGCATCATGAATCCATAGCTTATAAACACATGCACCTCCTTATCTCTTACCCCCAACACCTTATTCGTATCCAAACTAGGTGGCCACACAAAGCAAATACACCTGAGCTGCTTCGGAATTTGTGGCACTGGGAAGTCTGCATGACTATGGGCGTGTTTTGGCCTACGCGTTGGTCCAGCAAGACGCACTGCTGGCGCTGTTGGAACTCTGGTGCTCAATTTCGTCGCCAAACCTTTGGCTAGATCTAGCACGGAGCTAGATTGAACTAGCAGCTGCTATGGCTACCAAAGCTTTGGTGTACTATGGCATAGGCGTTTGGCACTTCGCGTGCTGCACCTACAGGGTGATGACATGCGGCACGAATTGGGTGAACAAGCCCGCTTGTTCCACGAAACTGCAGCTGCATACTATGGCCTAGGTAGACTTTCGTTTGCTTTTTAGGGCTACTTTGGGTAATGACTTTGCAAGCTTAGCTATGTTCTACACCACCGTTGCAAGTTAATATTAAATTTTGTGCATACCGACTAGTTCAAGCTAATATTTTAATTAAGCTGATAGAAAAGGTGGAAACTTATACTTCAACACTTTTACTTACCTGCAGTCTCCCTTAGCCCTCAAACGTGGAAGTAGTAGTTGACTGCAATTGTTAATTTATTTTATTGTGTCCATTAGCTAGGAACCAAATTAGATCTTTAGTCCTAATACCATATTTAGTTGTATGTATGTGTCAAGCAGTTAAACCTAAAGCCTAAGTGATAGGAAAAAATATGGGAAATTTACTTGTACTTCAGTGGTGTGTTACAACATGTGGAAACCAACACTACCAGAGACAACATCTTTGCCGAGTGTTCGGCGCTTTGCCGAGTTCCTGCAAAGCAGCCGCATCCTGTAGTGCAATTCATTTGGAGAAGAGGAAAGTGGAAAATGGCTCCTACTAACAATACCATGTCATGGAAGCGAGCTTGGAACCCTCCCAAACAGGACCTTATATCCACGATAGTTGCTTCACATCCGTGGAAATAAGTTCTCCGCACAAGCATGATTTGTCTATTTTTTTTCACTTATCTATAATGTAGGTAGAAATAGAACTTAGAACTAATGTGTTGTTGTTGTTGAATGCGGTGTCTAATTTTTTGATGGATGAATTAATGATGTCAGTACTTATTAGACAGTACAAGCGGCTTTTGTCAAGCCTATTGTAACTGCCTGCTTACTAGCGAGTCAGGTCGATCTGCTCCTGAACTTCATGCCATATGTGTTGCACCATGACTCTTGTAACCTACCAAAATGCCTGTGCTAAATGAACGTCACATTTTCACCTTATTTGTACGCCTATATAATTTGCTTCCCCCACAAACTTCTCCCTTGTCATCGTATTCATTTGTTCATCTCTCTTCTATCGTCAAGATCTTATATGGTGAATGCTTAGGTCGTTCTACTGGTTGGTCCATATAAGATGAAAGAATCATGGGGCTGCGTCGTGCGAGCACACAAGTGGTTGGAATGTGTGGCATTCGGAAACCAAAAATGGCTTTTCCCTTAAATCCAGCAATGCCACAGCTTGTCATGTGGCACTCAGAGAGTAGGGATCAGACAGGCGCCACTGCTGGTGCACGCAAGGGATGGGACACGTGGGCAGGATAGACGCATGATGGTGGTGAGGCGGCCTGGCTGGGCTCTCTCATCTAAGCTGTCAAGAACTACGTCAAGTCAGCAACATCTCTAGAAATTTCTAGAGATGGCAAAATCATTTATCTGAGAAATTTATTTGTAGAAACGGCTGCGCCTAGATCCGCCTCTAAAGATAGAGGTATTTGTAGAGGTGACTGAAAATAGCAATCGCCTCTACCAATTCATTTTTGTAGACTGCTGGTTCCAAAAACTGTTTATAGATGGTTGTGGATTGAGCCGCCTTGTTAAAGAAATAATCATATCTGTAGTTGTTTTTCTAGGTCGATCGTATATGGTTGTTCCCATTGTTGTAAGCAAAAGCAACGACTCCACGACGTAGCAAATTAAATCTAACATGCAGGAATAATAGATGGATGATTCCAAGTCTGACTCTTCAAAAAAAATGATTCCAAGTCTGAACGTTAGTTGTAGCTGCAACTGTTTTTCTTTTCTGTTCTATTGTTTTCTAGTAGTTTGAATTATTCAACTAAATGAAGAGTTGTGATTCATTGAAATTCTTACCTTGTTTGTGATAATTGGAGTTTTGTAGCATATCCCTTTCGTGGATCGAACATCCAGCCATGGGCCCCATGTGTCAGCTGGCTTGAATTGTCGTTCTGCAAGTGAGGCAGGTGAATGTGGCAACTAATGTGAGAATGATTTATGATCGACTGAGGCAGAGTACAACCATATATCCATTGGAGCAAGCCTGCTGTGATGTGAGTTACTGTCAAGTCAGGTGGTCTGCTAAATAGTAACTTCTTGCCATGTGCTGTGCTATGGCTCCATAGCTTATAGTACCAAAATGTTTGTGGTCAATGCATCTCGCTATATATACGCCTTTACCTCCAGTGAGATTGTGCCTTATTGCTCCCAATCGCTCCTCTCTTTTTCATTGCCAAAATCTATTGCAAAAGCTTTTGTTATGCCACCCATGGGCAGGTGCATAAACATAAATTGGTGCTTAGTATACAAAGTGATCAAATATGCGCAACATATAATCCCACCAACCTCTTCACTGTTGCTAGAGCTTTCCACCGGCGGATTCACACACGCACGAACTCAGAAGCTGCTCCGTGCAGTGTGATCAATATATGAACTGGTTGGAATGAGTGGCACTCAGGAATCAGACATGACATTAGACATGGCGAGGCAAGAACTTGACTTGGCTGCTCGTGGGCGGTAGCTGCAGAAAATGGCTGTGTGGGGAGGCACGTGCTCGGGCAGCGTTTAGGATGCTAGGATGGACCAAAAGGTCAGCATGTCGCTCGACCACGCACCCAGCAGCACGCAGGCTCTCGCCATCAACCCACCATCGTGACCAAGCGCCAGTTCAAGAACTGGGGCAAGGCCTGCCTGCTCTGTAGCATCATCAGGCTGCCACACCTCATCTTCAGTGGCAGCATCAACGAATGAAGACCTGGTCGTCGACGACGCAAACTGAATTGTGCATAGATCAATCACTTGCCCCTGTGTGGTGTTTGTGTTTCGGTTAAATCAGTGTTAATTACTAGGAGCTAGTAGAATTGTGCATGCATGCATGCTTCCAAAGAGCAACTCAACAAGTTCTCTTCTGTTTGTAGTATTTACCAACCAGCTGATCCAAGATTTTATTCTATAAGACCGTATCTTTCAGATTTCTCCTGTGTCTATTCACTTTACTCAGAAATGCAAAACTCCACATAGCCATGCGTATTTTCGCATGTTCTTGTACGTAGATGCACGTATAGTTCTCCTACATATTTAAAAAGACGTCTATGAAAATTCAATTCTTGAGAGTGATTTCTTGATGCATTTCGCTCGCTGCACCACCAGCGCACAAGTTGTAATACACCATTCAACATGCATGTTCTCCATTCTGAACAAGAAGTAAAACAACTCTGTCCAATGGTACTGTATTGATCACATGCAAATTTTACGGCAGAACTTGAATTGACACCCTTCACCGATCGTCGTTTCTGGATTGAACGTGCAGCCATCAAGAAGGAAGCATTATTGCCCTCCATGTGTCAGCCAGCAGCTTGTTCTTTGTGTGAGGTACGTTGGTGAATGTGGTGTTTAATAATGTAATGACTGATGATGAATCAGGGTGAGTATAGACCAGCCATGAGCATGCCTGCTGTGAGTTATTATAGAGTCATTAGGTGTTCTGCTTATGAACTTCTTGCCATGTGCTGAACCATGACTGCATAGCCTAGTACCCAAAATGTTTGTGATCAATACATTATGCATGCCCTTATTTATACACCTTTTGCCCTCCAGCGAGCGTCTCCCTCAGCTCACCCAGTATTTCAAATAACCATCTCTCGTTTTGCCAGGTTCTATTGCAAAAGCTTTGGTTCTGCCTTCCATGGGCAGGTGCATGTAGATAGATTGTTGGTTAGTAGTATACGTACAAAGAGATCAAATATATGTAGAACACTGCCACCATCTGCCTGTCTGCGATCTTCCACCGAAGCCGGCCTCTTCTTTGTCTGTAGCCGCACACTGACATGATAAAGCATCATGGTCTCATGTGTGATCAACATATAAACTGCCAGGAATGAGTGGCACTCAGGAATTAGACATGGCGGAACTAGAGCTTTACGCGGCCAGGCGTGGGGCGCCAGCTGCAAAGGCCTGGTGCTAGGGAACGGGGCAGTTCTCTTGTACGGGCTCCGGCAGGCGGGGCAGGTACGTGATGAGTTGGCCTGTCTCTCATCTGTACACATATCTTCATTCACTGCTTCTGCCCTCTGCAAAAAAGGAGCTCTGTTCGTGTTCGGTTCTGTCCTCTGCTCGATCCTTAATTTCCAGTTGCCAACAAGCTGCTATATTAACTTCGATGGCTAGCTGTGCTTGCTGAGACATCACAGCTTCTCCTGTCTCGTTACATACATGTGCTAGTGAATATCTCTCTTTATGCTGGAACTGAATCCAATGAAACTAGAATGATTCACTACGTCCTGTTTGGAATTGACAGGTCTCTTCCCGGCTGGACAAGTTTTACACGTGAAATGTGCCTTGCTATGGCAACCCGTTACCCCATATAAAAGATACTAAAATCTTGGGTACTGTATCTCCAATGAAACTAGAATGATTCACTACGTCCTGTTTTTTTTTAATTCTTTCTACACCCTCCAACACACAAAAACGATGATAGAGTGTGTAATCCACATCTTGAAAAAGGGTCGCGGTCCTTGTTGTCCCACCTGTCTTGCACTGAGTCGCTTGGAGCCCATGCACAAAGATTGTAGCTGTACACTGCCCAAGCAAAAAGCAATGACATCCCAGATACGCCTAGTGAAGCAGCAGTCTATTAATAAGGTGGATGTCAATTTCCTTGTACATCGGCACATAGTAGAGAACAAATGCTGGTGTTTGGCCATGCACGCACGACCTCGGAGTCTATCCGAGGTCCAAATATGATTTTAGATAGCAAAGAATTTGCGTTTTGGTGGTGCCCATACTTCCCAGATCAGTCGGGGCCAAAGTTAGTCAAATTGGATCCACAAACTGCACCGGTTAATTAGATGTTAGGCCATTCTCATACCTTGATCTCTCTTCGTATTCGGATTCTCATACTTTGATCTCTCTTCGCATTCGACAGGGGTGGATTCAGGGCCGGCCTAGCGACCTTGTGCACTTGCCTGGGCTCTCCTGGTGAGTGGTGATGCGAGGCGCGATGGGAAGAGCAGTGCATAGTCTTGGTTACTTCGCTCTAGGATATCGTACACTGGCTCTCAAGTCCCACCGAGCGACAGACAAAACAGTGGAAACATACAGAGCTACCATGAGCAATTGATAATTGATTTTGATGTTATTCAATAATTATTAATTACCGATCTTACGGTTTCAGAATTCAAGACTTTAAAATGTGACCGACGCATATCTGAGCTTGCATAGTATACGCATATTGAACTTTTGGTGGCAATTTGTTATTAATGGACAATTAATTTTAGTGTCATATTAATAAGACAATCGGTGATATCCTCTTTCCTTGTCTGCATATTCACATGTGTACTACTGTATTTTTGAATGATAATTTTAGTTTCAAAACTATCAGAACTGTCAACTTGGCTTATATATCAGTGGTCGATTTGTGTTTACATGAGTCTGCACAGCTCTTCAAATACAAAGGCGAAGATCAACATAATGTGTAGGTACATATGATGAAATAACAATAACTTCACCCTGGAGGCTGGATCCAACACAAGAGCTCATCCTTTAAAGGTCCCATATTCGCAAAGAATACTATTGATGAGATGGGCCCACATATCTTCGCAATCAAAATGTGATGATTAAATTGGCAACTTTGATCCTATGGTGTAAATGTTAGTTACTAGCTAGCCAGTGTGGCCAACATCAATTATATTAAAGAAAAATGAAGGAACTACTTTGTCACACACACAAGAATTTAAGCGTTTAAAGTTGCAATAATGAAATGGAGGCATGGCCTTCCTGGCCAACCAGCGAACGGGCACGGCGATGCAACAGCACTTGTGTGGAGGCGACGGCGATGCACTAATGATTTGACTTTTGTCTGTGTGTGCAAGAAAAATGACTCCTTAATTAGTCTGGTACCAAAATGTTTGTGTGCAAGCAGTGCTGTGATCAGGTGGTCGCTGCTCATGAAATTTTTCCTATGTGCTGTGTACCCCTGTCTCCTTAATTAGTCTGGTACCAAAATGTTTGTGGTCAATGCATGTCCCTATTAATACACATTTGCCTGCATCGAGCTTGTATTCAATCGTTCATCTCTGTTTTTCCCCAAGATATATAGCGAAAGCTTTGGTTGTGCCACCCATGGGCAGGTGCGTGTAGATAAATTGGTGCATAGTAAACAGAGAGAGAGAGAGAGAGAGAGAGAGAGAGAGAGAGAATACGCGCAGCATATTCTCACCGTCGTCCTGTCTGCGATCTTCCACCCCATCCGTCCTCTTGTCGCTAGAGATTTCCACCTGCAAATTCACAATAAAACATCATGTTGGTGCTCTGTGTGATCAATGTACGTATGAACTGTTTGGAATGGGTGGCACTCAGGAACTAGACTTGGCGAGGCAAAAACATTTCGTATGGCTGGCTGTGGCGCGCTAGCTGTAGAGGATTGGTGTTGGGGGCACATACATAGCCGACCTGCCAGGTATGCGCTCGGACAGGCGGCCAGGGGTGTAGGATGCTAGGATGGACCAAAAGCTCAACGTGTCGCTCAACGAGTACGTGCCCGGTAGCACGCCGGCCCTTGCTATCAACGCCACATGCATTAGTGGTTATACCGGCCCTAGCCATGAACGCCACCCTCGTGAAGACCAAGCACTGGTTCGAGAACTATGACAAGTTCGGCCTGCTATGCGGCACCAACAGCAGCGACCAGCGACACTGGAGCTAGTTCATCACGCCTGGCGGCCGGTCTGCTCTTCCTCTACTATACGTTGCTGACTTCCGAGGCGAGAAAGAAGCCTCAAATCACCAACGGAGAACTTGTCGCCGACGATACACAGGCATTGGCTATTACTAACTCGATTAGCTAACCGACTTCTTCTTGTGTGGTGTTTGTGTGTCGGTTAAATCGGTGTTAATTTTTTTTAAACGCAGGAGAACTGTGTTTCATTGTACGAGAGAGGAGAATAAGGAGGGTCCCCATACAAAAAACCTTCCTCTTAAGGGGGACAAAAATCGGTTTTAATTACTAGGAACTAGTAGAATTATGCATGCATGCTGGCATGGAGGAATTGAACAAAAATATCTTCTGTTGTATTTACGAAATAGTCAATCCAAGATTTATTTCAAAATGTAGGTTTCAGCTTTCTCCTGTGTGTCTTCACTTTACTCAGACTCAGAGTCAGAAATTCAACTCCACATAGTGCATTCACAGTTCACTATGTACCAAGGTCTTCTAGATGCACGGTTCCCCTACGTATTTAGACATACATCTATGAAAATTCAGTTCTTGAGAGTGATTTCACAATGCATTTCTTACTGCACCAGCGCACTTGTTGTAGTCATCAACATGCATGTTCTCCCTTCTGAGAAGGAAAAAAAATGGTATTGTGTTCATTACAGGCCATATCTTCCTAACAATATTGGTAGCACCAGTAGCAACAACTTTTACAGCAGAACTCAAATCGAAACCCCTTCACCGATCGTCTTTCCTGGATCGAACATGCAGTCACGAAGGAGACATATTGGCCCCACGTTCGTGTGAGCAGGTTTTGTTCTATGGAGTGAGGCTGCAGGTGACTGTAACGTGATGAATGATGAATCAGGGTGAGTTACAACCCAACTAAAAGCAATTAAATGGTCCTTAACCAAATCTGGGTTATTCTCCGTCCGTTCCATGTATCAACATCTTATAGATACACGCCCACCCTTTCGGCATCAGAAGATTTGGAAGATAAAAATTCCTCTAAAAATCAAAATCTTTCTTTGGTTCTTACAAAAGGGTATCGTATTAACTAAAGACAACCTTGCTAAGAAAAATTGGAAAGGGAGTCAGAAATGTATCTGCTGTAACGGGAATGAAAACATCCAACATTTATTCCTAGAATGCCCCCTTACCAAAATGATTTGGAGGATTATTTTCGTTGCTACTAATCTAACCCCACCTAGATCAATCAACCATATGTTTGGTAGTTGGCTAACTAATCAACATAAAAGGATTAGAAATTTGATTTGGGTGGGGGTGGCTGCAATGTGCTGGGCTATCTGGAGATGCCGCAATGATGTTGTCTTTAATAAAATAAAATATAACTCTATTATGCAGGTAATTTTCAGAGGAGCATATTGGTTACGCTCGTGTGCTCAGTTGCCGCGTGATGGGACAGCCAAGGACGCACTCTCCACGATGAGCAAGAAGTTAGAAGTAATTGATCTAGAGATATCCAATAAAGGATGGAAACATTTATATTGTTTGAATTAGCGTCCGGGTCGATCTATAAGACCTTGGCTTTCTCTTTTGTTGAGCAAAACTTTGTAATAATTGGCTGTGTACATCCTTGGATGTAGAGGCCGGATATTGATTTATCCATTATCTAAAAAAAAAACAACTATAGTGCCATATTTGATGAATAATTGGGCTACGTCCGTTGATCCCTTGAATGGACAATTCATCTAATAATAAGAGAGAAATTCGTTACATGTCGCTATGCTGAGGTTGACATGAAGAGCATATGCATAACATAGATGCTTAGAGTAGGGGCTTCAGAAATCAGTTTATTTATCTCCCTATGTCGTTTGTAGCACCGGGTGCTTACAATAAGTTGCAACTTACAAGTGGATGACTGATGAGAGTTTAAGTTCTCTACGTGCTTAATGTAAGCACCAGGTGATATATAGTAAATTAAACCAGTCGTGATGAGGTTCTAATCATTGCTGGATCTAACGTTGCATGGACGGTGATGAGTCACTGTTGGATGGTATACCGGTACACCAGACAAGCGGTGATGAACTCTTCATCACTGCCGAATTATGCATCAGACCATCAATAATAAAGATATCATTAGTTCATCACTGCCAGAAGGGTAATCTGGACCTGCGACGATGAAGAGCTCATCATCATCAGATATGGTACACCAGACCAATGGTGAACTGGTGATGGAGATGACATATCACTGCCAGATCATACGCTGGACTGGCGGTGATGAAGCATTATCACACTACGGTTGTTTAAATTGGTGAGTTCACACTACGAGATCTCATAATGTGAGTAGATGCTATAGATGCGTGGCTTTTTAAGATCCTCGGATATGATATCAGCATTCCTTTCAAAATAAAACCTTGTTCTAAATTTTCGCAACACCTAAGCTCAGCACACTATAGCAAACATCTCACTAAGGTTTGCTCGGATGCTCATGTATCACCCTGCATCGATATATATATGGATTGGATACACGTGCATTCAATCGAGACCTAAGTATCTGTGGATCGGCCTGTGTAGTCAAACCCTCTACGAGTCGTTGGGAAAACGAGGAACACCATGCTGGAAAGGAACCTGGCGCCGAGGGGTAGGTTGGTGAGCAGCTGCTTGACGTTGTCACTGGCGTCAGGGAAGTAGCAGCTCTGCACGGCGGCATCGCCGAACGCCACCGTTAGGAACACCACGGCCGAGAAGAGCGCGTGCATGTAGTCCACCCACCGTATCCTGAGCGTATGGAGGTTCCTCAATACCTGCCTCCTCCGCTCGGCATCCTCCTCCTCGCTGTCGCCGCGGTCACCGGTGTAGTTGAACACGAGCAACCCCTTGGCCGTGGCGAGGCCGAAGTAGAGCTTGCCGTCGCCGCCGACGAAGCTGTCGGTGAAGGAGAAGAAGACGCAGGAGAGGAGGCAGAGGTAGAGCAGCGCGGCGGTGAGGTACCGGTTGGACGCCAGGCACGCGCCCCAGTTGGTGAAGGACGGGGACAGCGAGTGGAACGCCAGCGCGGTGCCCGTCGGCAGCAGCTTCGTAAGGTTGGCCACGCTCGCCAGCGTCTTGTCCATGGCCTTCGGTGCCGGTGCCGTCGTCGTGGACGCAGGCGAGGGCGCCTTGAGCTGCACCGGCGGCGGGGTGGTCCCGCGCTTTGGACTCGGCGCCGCCGAGCTCTCGCGTATCATGTCCGCGGTGGTGGCCGTGCCGGCCTGCGGTATCTGGATGCGGGCGTCGCCTCCGCTCGGCATGCTCGCGGGCAGCGCGGCCATTGTGAGCAAGAGCTCGATCCCGCCGGGCACCGAAGTGGCCTTTGCTATGATATGGCTATGGCTCGGCTCGGTCGTTTTGATGAGGCTCTGTCGTGCTGTACGCTAACGGCAACGCCCGTTCGACATGGATCGAGTAACTTGCTTCCGAGACCAAAAGCCTCTGTTGACCTACATATTTCTGGGAACCGTATGCATATAGTACCTTTTTTAGGGGGGAAAAAACGTATGCACGTGGTAGTTCAAAATTGGACGCGATGTCGATTTTCTATAATGATGATGCTCTATTGGCACGAAGCATATTCTTTCTCTCTAGGCTGATGAAAGTATGCTCTCTCCCAAACAGAACTTACTACTCCTTCCATCCCAAATTATAAGGTATTTCAAGAATTTTAGAAAGTCAAATCATCTCAAATTTAACCAAATTTATATGATAATAAAATAATAACATTTATGACATCAACTAAATACCATTTGATTTCCTTTCTTATTTTTTTTATATTTTCGTAGTATACCAATTTGATGTCATAATTCTTTATGCTTCTCATTATAATTTTTGGTCAAACGTAAGATGTTTTGATTCTCCAAGTAATGTCTTATAATTTAATTTCGGATGGAGGGAGTACTTACTGGTACCAATATTCATATATTTGTTGTGAGCAATATGCTAATGTAATAACACTGGCCAAATACTATTGAGTTGTTTCAGAGAAAAGAAATGCTAATCTTTTTGCACATCCAATCAATGTATTGGAACATATTTTGTGGAGCAAATAATTTGAAGCTAAATTAATTATGTTTCTGCAGGGACTACACTGTTTTTCAACCAGGGCAAGTATAGTACAGTACAGTAGTCCGGCAGGTGATTGGGCTACCGGATGCATTGACCCTTGAGACTTTGAGAGTGACGAAACGCTTTAAACAAGTGACGAGAGAAG
>DXKC01058859.1:0-14175 GCA_031170775.1 Cymbopogon citratus
AAACAGTTGGAGTTGCTCTTATAAACAAGGATAATTGGGTTCAGTGCTCATCTATGATCAAACCAAGTGTTTGCCACCCGAAAGATTTGAAAGTGCATTCTGTCATAGATGAGGATACAAGAAGCTGGAATGAGGAGATTGTTCGATCATATTTTAATGAAGATGATGTTGAAAAAATCCTGCAAATGCTACACTTAATGTGAGAATTTTCCATCATGGCGTCACACCAAATCAGGTATATACACAGTCAAATTAGCGCAATACCTCGAATGTCCCTTTGCACAAAACTGCTGGAATAGGTTGGGAATCACCTGGGATGTAAACCTGAATCTTAATGAGAAGATCATGCAAGCAAGGTCAATACACAATATTCCATGCTTCACTGAGGTCGCCAGTATAGCAGCTTAGGAGCTCTGGAAGATTAGAAATGATAAAATCTTCAGGCATACAAATCCTAGTCTTGATAGATGGAAGATTAACTTCAAAAGTTAGTGTTTGCTTCAATCTTGTAGACTGAAGGAGGACATTAGGTCAAGTTTTTGTGTTTGGCTCGATGCTTTTAGTTAAGCTTTGTAAGTAAACCTCTGTACTTATCCTTTAAAAGTAATGAAAATTTGCTGCACTGTGGGGATCTCCCCCACAGTCTTTTCTTGTAAAAAAAAACTTTTTGAGCGAAAATGGAAGAGGCGCAGATCATCCTGAGTCCTCTAAATTATGGAAACAATTATGGGCAATTAAGGCACCACCAAAAATGAAAATAATATTATGGAGAATGGCTCATGATGGTTTGCCTACAGGAACAACACAACTAAAATGCAGATATGTTTCCAACTTTAGTGCCTGCTATTTTTTGTGGAAGAGAAAAAACTGTGGAGCATGCTATTTTTATGTTCCCATATGCCAATGAGGTTTGGCGCCAAATAATAAAGAGCTTCCTATTGAATTGTAAATCTCAAGTCTTTGTCAACATAACAATGTCTTTTTTCGACAAAAGAAGAATTATATTATATGATAGTTGAGTCCATCAAGACGCTACAAGCACTCTAGATTACAAAATTGTACTCATGGTGTGAATAGCACAACTCAAAACATAACTTGTTAGATGCTTTGTAGTGTGGATGACAGTACACACTTAGCAACAAAAGACGACATGAGAACAAATGCCCAATGAACAACAGCTAAATAGGCGGAGTTGAGGATCTTCTTTTTCTTTCTAGTGTCTTCCTTTTTCTTCTTTCTGCTACTAAAGAATGAGGAAGACTGATCTGAAGAATATTCTCTCTAGTCCTTCATTATGGTTCGATCTAATCAAAACATAACGAAGAAGAGATCGGAGAAAATTATTCCATGGAGGCGACATCATCTTCATCTTGATGCTGCCGTCCAGAAATAAAAGTCTCCATGTTGTCATGTCGATGAAGATGTTGACGTCGAAGTTATCATACTCATCTTCAACGGAGCCTCCATGGAGAAGACGATTCCACCCTACCCCATGATGTCACCGGAGAGGAGGAAATAAATCTCCAAAACAAAGAAACTTGGCATGGAGAAACCCTAACCCTAAAGATTCAATCTAATTGGATATTAGAAATAATATATCCCTGCTCCCTCCAGCCTTCGGCGATATGCCGGAGGGGGAGGCAAAGGGACTAGCAGTGATGGAGGCGGAGGCAACGATGACACGACTTCAAAGTCGCGGGTGAGGCCCAAAACCTTCCGTGACTGTGAGCTTCAAATGTGATTTGTCTCAGTCACCATCAAACAATGTCGTTTTATTTCTTAGATGAGCCAAATGATGATGAATCTGTAGCATTTATGATATTTGTGTGGCATATTTGGAAGGCAAGAAATGTAACCAGAAATGGTGAGAACCTGATGCATCTTCACTCCATTGCTGAACGGACAAAAGCTTACATAGAGATGGTCTTGATGCATTCTACTAAACAACCTACACCTCACAAGTGGGAGTCTAATTGCTTGGTTCCTAAATGGACTCCACCGCTAGATGGATAATTGATGTTTAATGTGGATGCAGCCACCATTAAGAGCCGTCGCACATTGGAGTTGGAGTTATGATACGCAATCATGCTGGAGATTTCAAAATGGCTTTTACTAAGAAAATCCATAGAGGTGAAGATCTGAAATTGGCTGAAGCTTTGGCAGTTCGAGGTGCAGTTGCTTTTTCAAGGAACATAATCTTCGTAATATCATTGTGGCTTCGGACTGTCACAACATTATCAAAAAGTTACAATCTCCAAAGCTAGATAGATCTTAGGTCGAACCATTGTGTATGATGTCAAAAACCTAGTGACTCAAATTCCTTTCTATTTCATGTATACTCGTAGGTCTTGCAACGAGACATCTCATGTATTAACTAGGCTAGCTAATCAACTATGTGACGAAGTTTGATGTAATGAGGCTCTAGATGTAATCCATGCTATCCTTTGTAATGACTGGTTAAGTTAATACAAGGTTGATTCTTTCAAAAAAAGCTACACACAAGTCATAGGCATCACCAAATGCCCGCTTTCTTGCTGACTTGGTCCCAAAATTCGGTCCTATATTTTTTTTAAAAAAAACCTTGTCTCTCCCCATTTGCTCAGTCCCAAATACAAAACCTTAGCAATTGCAAAACAATACAAAATTTTAGCCGCATAGTCAAAAAAAAAAGGAGTCATGATTCTGTGGAGTCCTCGATATGAATTTGTCTGTTGCTGTCGCTGTTGCCGGGCCTCCAATCCATCCGGCGCCACTGCAGGTGAGCTTCCTTTCACAGGGTAGCAGCCCACATGATATGGCACACTGGTGACAGGTTGCGCATGCACGAACTCTTCTCTCGTGTGGGGGAAGAGGTGGTTAGAGGGTTAGGGTTCTCCCGTGCTTGCTGCATCTAAGAAGGAGGCACACCAGATTAGAGGCTCGGGGTTAGGATTCTCAGGTTGAAGGGGCTTGGGGTTTGGGTTCTTGAGTTTTGGAGGGGCTAGGGTTTATGGTTTGGGTGGTAGGAGGCTGGCTTGTTAGATTTTAGGGGAGGGAGGGGCAGAAGGTGTCAGAGATGGTGTGGCAGAGTGGTGAGGCAGCTGGAGCCACTGTCCATCTGGGAGTAGGGCATGAACTATGGGCCCTTGAATTGGTGGGTCCCCCTCCTAGATATCTTTTTATGATATATTATGAGTTGAACCATCACATTCCATACACCTCTGACGGTCAGACCTATTAATAAACAGGTGCCATAATTGATTTTGCCATGAACTACAGGATGGAACTCTCCAAGGGAAACATGCGCGACAGCTGTGAGGAGCACCCTGATGGTGACACTAGAAAAGAAAGGCTTAACCGATGTATTTCACTCTCACTCGTCCACCCTCCTTGCTCCCACTATTAAACTAAACTCTCCAACTCATTTGAGAAGCAGAATTAGATAAGCTATGGAGTGTTTTCAATGTCCTTAGGATACTATACAAGAAAAAGCCAGCTGAATTTGGTTCCGAAGTGACCGAGGAGAGAGTCAATGAAGCTATAAGGTTACTCACAGTCACTCATGATGCCAATTGCAAGAAGGTAATCACTCTTCTTATTCTTTCATTAGTGCATAATGCAGTCCATAGTTCATAACCCATCTTTGTTTTGTGTCTGTTTTATGCCTTACAGCTGAAAGAACTAGCTATCTGAACAAATTACTCTTGCATGGACATCGTATGACACCAGTATCGCTAAGGTTGAAAGCTTTAGTCGGATATTATTAATCAAAGATGTAAAAAATGTAGAGCAAGTTGTAGATTAAAATGTGCTATCTATGGCTTATGTGGCAAAAGCCAAATATCAATATTATCTACAATTTCCAATCGTGATAATGGGCCCAGTATGATTTGAACAATTGGTGTTGTTCTAGGCCCTGACCTTCAAACCCCCTGGTAGTTACTCAAGCGAACTATGCCACAAATACAAATAAAGTGAAATGCCGAATAGAGAAATGATGAAAAGATATGCCAAATAGAGAGATGGTGAATAGACAGAAAGAGGGAGCTAACTATCGGCCTCCTCCCTCCCTCCCCCATTTTATAAGGAAGGTTAGAGGAGTTGTTTTCTTTATTACCCATGGTGGTGCTAGTATTTACAAAACTATCATCAAGAGCTTACAAAATAGGGAAAATTTGTAGTAGAAACTAACCTCTTCGTGCAATCATGTAAACTTCTAATCTGGGCCACATGATGTTGATCCAAGGGGTGCGGGGGGATTGGATAATTTTGTGCTTAACTGTCCACTCTTAATCACACCTTTGCAAATCCCCCTTCCCACTCCCTAGTGCACCTCCTTGGATCAACACCATGTGGCCGAAATTAGAAGTTTGCAATGGTTGCACGGATATGTTGCTTTGCACCTATAAAATGGGCCTAAACTATATGGTGGATTCCTAATCTGTACAATTGGGCCCAACATATGGGGATGGGGTCACCAATATATGACACACCCCCAATAGTAGCCCTAAACTATTTAATTTTGAATGAAGCTACGAAACCTAATAGCTTAATATAACATGATGTAGTCCCAATTGTAGCTCGGGTCGGATACACACTTTTTGTCTATATATGGTTAGCTTTAGAGACCGCTTTGTCTCTAGACAGTCTTTGTTGGATCCCTTTGCTCACGATGGCGCCTTTGGTTTTTCAATTTTGTACTTCGCGACCTCGTCCTTGATAGCTTGCTCCTAATGATGAAGTTGAGGCATGCGGGGCGGTTGATGTTGGCTATAAGGAATCATACATGATCACATCGCATCGTCAAACCTTCATTCATGGATGCCAGTCTAGGCTTCTATCACCAGGCAGATTGCTTGTCCAATGCACTCGGCACTAACTCTCCTTACTAGCACCTGTGACATTCTTCCGAAGATGGCAATAGGATTGCTTTGCTCCAAGATATTGGTGATGGAGAGTTCGAGGTTGCTGATGATGGCCCATTGGTCCTGAAATGATGGCGAGGATGCCAGCGGTGCCGATGGAAGCCTTTTTCCTGAATTTCGTTGTTCATGATGAATAGTTAGGTTTTACTTTTCATTTTCTTCATCATTTTCATCATCTTCCTTTTTTGCAACTAGTAGGGTATCTTTTGGTGTGGATGCAAATAGATGTGAGGTGGTCACCTCATTGCTTTTATATTATTTTGGCACATCTTTTGATGCGACGGGACAAAATAGAGGTGAAACAAATATCTCATCGCTTTTATACTATTTTGACGCCAACTCCCCAAACTTTTTGAGCCAAGGGACAAAAAGAGGCAAAACGAACCCCTCGGCACTTTTATTCTATATTTTGCACCAACTCTCCCAAACCTTTTGAGGCGAGGGGCAAATAGATGCGAAATAAGCCCCTCGACAATTGCTTTACTTTTCATACTTCTAAAAGAGAATGTGTAGTAATTTTGCTTTTTGCATGAAATTAGTCACCAAGGTCCGAATGTTAACAATGAATTGTGTTACTTAATCAAAGATCACCCATATACAAAGAGTTAGAAAATTTTCCTTAGACCTACGGTCTTATGTTTTTGCCCAAGGGATGTATTATTTACAAAGAGAGAAAATTGTCCTTTAACCCCTCGACCTTAGTTTTTTGTCGAAGGGGCGTATTATTTACAAAGACTTAGAAAATTTTTGTTAGCCCCTCGCGCTTGTTTTTGGCAGAAGGGGCACATTTTTTACAAAGAGTTAGAAATTTTCCTTAATAAATGCAACCGTATATCATTTAGGCATTGCCCACAAAATTATAATTGCTACATGTATAAGAGATGTTATCATTCGAAGCACATCTTTGTTTTTATCTCGCGACGCTACATGAGCCATTGAAAAATGAGTGGATGCTACATATTTTGTAACTTGAAGTTATTGAGTTCTTTTCAGTATTATGTACATAAAGATCATAAAGGATGCATGTGGCAATCCGCACATGCAGACCGATTGATCTCATTGACTATGATGAATTCTTCTTTTAGCCCATAGCTTATTGGCTTCCATTTTCTGTATTAATTTTTTTATTTTAGCCCTTAAACTTTAGGTTGCTTGCAACCTCTTTGTAGCATTTGTGACGCTGTCAAATATTCATGAGGTGCCAAACGGGCCCCTGTTTTCAACGAAGATACTGACTTTGTGTGTTGGGGAAAGGTACAAATATATAAATTTGTGGTTACAAATGATTGCCTCATTAAAAAACATCACACCTCTGAAGAGGTTTTCTCTGTGAGGAAAATGAGCGCAAATCCTTTGACGATGAGGCGCCCCTTTCGACTCAGACGGAAGTGTTGATGCAGTGATTGAATATTTTGAATGGACGTTGTGATGTATACAATGTATTCATTCGCACATAATAGTAATGTGGAAGCCTTTTTATTTAACTTAGCCCTTGTGGGTGCATTTCGACTTTTATTTCCTTCGCACTCTCACCTTTTCGAAAAGTTGGAGTCTTGAACCCTTATGGTTTTATTTTCTTCGCCCTCTTGCCTTTTTCGAGAGTCGAAGTCATGAGCCCTTAGGGCTTTATTTCCTTTTGTAGTACCCAATTTTGCAAAGCAAAACTAGAATACCATATATGTGTGCCCAGGATGTCCATTCACACATATATAAACAAATTGCATAAATATCAAAATAATACATCGCATATCTCATCACATTGTCATACCATAGTCTTGCTCAAAGGCAACATTATTACATAAACGAAGTAAACTGTCTGCTAAAGGAATTCCAACTGGTGAACATCAGCTAACTAGTAGTCCTGGACATCTTCAGGGAAATCCTCAAAACCAGCATCTGTTACCTATTTGGGATTTTCATTGTATATAAAACAAGTATAAGCGCACCATGCTTAGCAAGTATAACAAACGGGTGTACGAAGGCTCAGAGGCTTGACACGGTTTGACTGCGGTTAGTAATTTTAGTTGGTCAAGTTTTATTAAACCTGTAATACTACTTTAGTGAAGGAACCAACCCAAGTTATAATAGCAATTAGTTAGGATTATCATTACCAAACCACCATATAACCAAAGTACCAATAATCATGAAGGATCCTGGTCGCTCGTAACCATGAGCACGGATGTTATAACAATTTAAAGAATTCTACAGAATTTGTACAACTTCACCCAACTGAGAGTGATTCCCAAATGTCAGGGTTTGCAAGGCCCACTTCGCCCCTACCGAGGAAGTGCGACAGGGTCTCACTACATAACCTTTCACAAGACACTCTAACAAGTTAGTAGCCGCTAAGGTTTCAAATTGACCCATAGTTATAGATGCTTTCCTCTGAGAGTGGCACTCTGGTGACCGTAGCCCCATACACACCGCGGCAGGACAAGAGCCCTAATCGACATGGCACCCCCTCTTGCGCCACTCGGTAACCATTAACAAGACGTACAAGTTATATGATTAAAGCCAGAACCACTTGGAACTCGGGGTTGTACATATTTCCTGGATGGTTGCTTCAGGCTAGTCCATGTTTTTAAAAAGCATCATTCTAACATATTGCATAAACCATCAGTCAGTTATCAATTAATGTTGATTATGCGCAGCAGCATCTATCCAAGATGCATCCTAAACCATAGGTAACAAGGGTATGTGGTACAAGAATAATCTAGGTGAAGTCCTATGGGTAATTCATTTTGGACACATGCAAGTATGAATAAATTATAATTGTATAGGTGCAAGGATTCCTTTATTGCACTTGCCTTCCTCAAAAGTTTCCTCCCGATACTACCCAGCAACTTGATCTTCAGCAACCTCGAACTGATCACCCTCTAATAGTCGCAAATCCAAATCACCAATCAAGCATCATAACAATCATCACAAGCAAGCAAATAGATTTCTATTAAAATAGTACACCAACAGTAATAACAGAGGTTAAACAATTTATAAAACCAATCTACGTACTGTTACAAACACATGAGCGCAAGAATCACCCTAATCAGATTTAAAACGTGGAAGTTATGCATAAAACAAGTTTTAGGGGCATTTCTATAAATAAAATAAGTTCAAATTCGAATTTAAACTGAACTAAACTAATTCCTAACGCTGGTTGGATGTCTGGCACTAATAATCAAAAGAATAGGGGTTAAACTGAATAAAACAGGACTTAAAACAAATAGATTTGAACTGGCACACTTGTTTTCGGAATTATTAATAAATGGATGGGCTTATACGCAAAACTGCGCGGCTGACCGCGTCATCCCTGACTGGGCCGCCACGCGGCGCTCTGTGAATGGTGCGGTACACCACATGTACGTGGACCAGGGCGGCGCGGGCGCCTTCAGCCGAGTCCATGTGTACGTGGACCGGTTACATACCCGAAGGGGTATGATTTAATCTCGGTCGTTCGTGAGTGATTGAACGGGACCACGACGATAGCGTCGCCGTCGCCGATGGTGAGGTCGCCGGAGAAGAGCCGAACGGCGATTTCGGCCACTTCGTTCGAAACCAAAAACACAGGGACGATTTTCGGGACAGCGCGAACTCAATTAAAGCAAAACAAGGACGGGGAGCACGTCGAGGCGACGATCTCCCACGGTGGCGCCATGGCCGGCGGACACGAAACTCGCCGGTACGGCGTTCTGGTATAGGCACTGACGGAACCAGGGGGGCCAGCAGGGGCCGTGCCCCCCCAAGCTTGGTAGATTTACATAATAAGTAATTACATATTTGATTTTATAGCAAATAAAAATGCAACTTTTACTCATTTTTTATTAAAAATAGTATGATTTTGGGTATAAATAGTGTAATTTTTTTAAAAAATTTCTCGAAACATATTATTATGCATACTTTTTTACACTAAAAAATATGATAAACTTTGTCCGGCCTCCCCTAATCAAAATCGCTGGTTCCGTCTCTGGGTATAAGAAAACAACAATAGAAGAGACGTGAAGCTTTGGGGTTATACCACGAGTGCGAGGAGACCAATCGCGGCGTCCGGGGCTATTAGAGTTGTGCCGAATATGTGTGCTGTTTGATTATGTTGAGACTTGAGTTATGGTAGAGGGCTAGGATATCTTTAGTACCGTATTGGAAATTAGCGGTAGAGAGTTAATCCTAGGGGGCCATAAATATAGCCCTATCCCTATTGTAATCATAAGACAACATGACAGCTATTTTAGCTGTTGGGGAGGAGCGCCCGTAATCATGCCCCGAGGATGTAGTTACGCTGAACCTTGTTAAAAAATATCGTCTCGTGTTCGATCCTTATTGGGGATGAGTTTTCGGTGAGCTGGAGGAGATGCTCTTGTTTCCTGACAGGGGCAGCTGCAAAGGTCCTGGTGACGAGCGGCGGCGGACTAGAAGCAAGAAGAGGTCGCCGGTGAGTACAACTCGGCAAAACCGCAATGAAAACGAAAATTGAAGGCACCTACGGTCGCGTCACAGCCTGGAGAAGCTCGAGGACATGACGAGATCGATGAATGAGCCCTGGGACGGGCGAATTTGGTGAGACAGTGGGCAGAAATGGGAAGGGGAAGAGAGGGAGCTTCGGCCGAGAGATTTATAGGGGGCGAGGGGCGGAGGAAAAGGAAACTGCCACTGGAGTAGCTGCCCGTAGTCACTGCAGCGCTTGGAGTCGCTCGCTTGATGGCCATCGTCGCTCAGTTTCAAGACGGGAGTGAAGACGGCGAAGGACGGCGGCGCGAGGATTCCGATGCGTGGAAGAAGAAGAGGTCCGACGGCTGGGTCCCGCTGTGCAGTGAGGGAAAAGAGGGAGAGGGCACTTCGGGCTTTGCCAGGCTCGCTGGGCAGGCCACCAAGTTGAGCCGAGTTGGGCTGTGTGCGCTAGGGAGAAAAAGGGTAAAGGTGGCAGAGAGTTGGGCTGGGCCGAGAGCAAGGCAGAAGGGAAATGGCCATCGGGCTGGGCTGCCAAAGGCTCGAGGCCTAGGTTCAGGCGCAGGAAAAAGAAAGAAAAATAATTGGGCTACCTTGGCGGTTGGGCTAGGAAGGAAAGAAGTGTTGTTTTAAATAAAGGAAAGCCTTTTCTATTTTGCAGAGTTTAAAAATAGATCAATTCAAATGGAATTTGAATTCAATTTCAATAACCTAGCCCTACACTCAACCAAAAATAAAATGCTCCACCATGAATGCAACAAACATATTCCTAATTCTTTTACTTACACAAAAAATATTATTTGGTCTATGTTAAGATGCATGGATAAATATATAATGCTCAATTTTAATTGTAAATCCAATTTTTAGGGTGTCCCCTTAAGATGAATCTCGTTCTCGAGATTCAAATGATGGAAATAGATTTGGATACTCAGATCTCAGGTCATCCTATCTTTCCCATGTTGCCTCATCTCGGAGTGCCTGTTCCACTGAACTTTACACATCTTTCTTACTCCTTGTAATTCTCTCAGCTGTTTCTAAGATTTTCACTAGACGCTCCTTATAAGATAGGTCCTTCTAGATATCATGCTCATCCAAGGGTAACTGTTCCTCAGGTACTCAAACATTTCTTAAGTTGTGACACATGGAAAACACCAGTGAAAGATGCTAGCACCACAGAGAGATTCCCCTTCGCGCCTGTTTCATCACTTGAGGCAAATTCCATTGCCTCCTCGTTGGAACTCATGGTCACACCATGAATGGCAACCAAGGGATTCAAGAGGAAATCAACATCGCCTAGAAGAGCAGAGCCGTGAACATGTTGCTGTTGTACCACTTGCACATCCAAGACAAGCTTCATGAGATCAGCGCCTGGTGGTCGTGCCTACACAGGTGGTGTCGTCGTCAGGCCCTCAAGCAAACTCATCTCTTTTGCCGACTCCGGAAATCCAACCAAGAGTTCCACGACCACATACAGCTAATCAATGCAAGCGTGAAAATCGTAGAAGGAATCGTTGTGCCTTGTACCAAGAACTACAAGAGCTAGTGCTTGGCAGTATGCATGTTTGGGTTCGCCCAGATGGGCAAGTACACCCCTTTTATGACAAGATTACGCTTCGCCTCTCGCCTACTCTACTTCAAAATGAGAGGTACAAGTATCTAGTTGATCGTCTCGTGTCTAGGCCTCGATCTATACAAGGAGATGAAAGGCCATGTGCAGCCAAAGAAGAAAACCCTTCACTCCAGAGTTCCTTAAAGGGGTCTTTGGAGGGAGCGAGGCAAAATAATATTGCTACGAATGTTCCACAAGAGAAGCCGCACTCGCCTTCTCCAATAAAGAAGTCCGAGTGAGTGGCATTGACTGCTTCCCACTCCGGAGAGCTATCACAAAAATTGCAAGTTGAAAATAGGGAGCATTGTTCTATTTCTCCTTTTCAAATGGCCCCATGCGACGCTACATCCACACATTCTCGAGAAGATAACCAAACATGGGTGCCTCTGCAAGTTACTCATGATTTATTGATTTCTTATATCCTTTGGATGAAGAGATCGTGCCCAACCCCAAAGCGACCTTTTCTAATGGTTCACTTCCGAAAGTACGCCGCTTGTCCAAGCAACCTGAGAATCAAGGACGATGAGGCATGTCATCGGCTTCATGCTTGCCCATTACTTCTGGTGGCTCTAAGTCCGATGGAGATTTATCTCCACGTACTTACAATGACTTGCGCTCGCAACTACCTCAGAATCCTGGCTCTTTAGAGAGGATGGCGCGACTCAAATGATTGAAGGCAATACCACTCCAGACGATGGAGACCTCAAGGATGGAGAGGCTGGATGGTGAATCTATCATGTCTCTGGAACAGCACAATAATTCACCTTAATATTCCGAACTCGCTCATTCTGTAGTGTCGGACGAGGAAAGTGAAGACGAAGGTCAAAACACTGTCCCGGCGCACATGTGCACATGCACGGATGCAACTCAAAAGAATGAGGATCCACTAAATCTCAATGCAAAGGGTGATTCAGGTACTACAAATAAAGACATGAGCCAAAAAGAACCACAATATGGGATGCCTGAGCACCCATGGCAGGGACAAGTACGTCTGGAGCCCAAGCTGGGTTGGTTGGTGAAGTGTTGCGTGCTCAGCAAAAACAAATAAATAATTTGTCCATGAAACCTGATCAACTCTTTGATATTTTAGCTGGGGTACCTCAAACTCCGCCAAAGACCGTGGTTGATCCGCAAATAGAAGAGCTAGAGGTGCATGCACCCAAAGCTTATGAGTTACCCATGCCTCCACCTCAAATAGCGTTCGCCTCACAGGGTGCTCCTCCGAACACATTGAAGAATTTTCACAGTATCATCGAGGAACTAATAAATACAAGGTTTTTTTGATTGATGCCATCATAAAAGTTTGGAAAAATGCTATTACTATTCGTCTATTGTGAAATATGCCATTACAATTCTTCTTCACCTTGAACCATGCCATTTTGTATGTATTCTACACTGTTGGGCCCGCATACAGGAGACTAAATGTCAATGTATTTTCGCATGTCCCAAAATACCCCTGTTGTGTCTCTATCCCTCCGCTCGCTGACGCGCAGGCCCCACATGTCAGCTCCTCCTTCAACCTCCATCCAGCACAAACTCTGTTTCATGACCGGGCTGCTCGACGCCGGCGGCTGCTGACCCCAGGTCCGCTCCTCCCCATGCCACCCCGCCCCTCCTGCTCGCTTAATGCCTCATCGTCCGCAAGCCAAGGCCTGTTGGTGGTAGGCAGATATGGTCGTCGGCGCCATGGCGGACGGTGGTCTCGCGCGGCCATGGTGGATGAAGGTTCTGTGTGCACAGTCACCCTGGCCGTCCAGGCGGCACTCGGAGGTGTGGACTGCAGACCTCGGTGATGAACTTGAGCACACCGCCGGCATGTTCTTGACGGGCACGAGCCCAGCTGCGTGGTCGTGTTTGGCTGGGCATGGTGAGACCATGGGGATCTTGGGCAGCGCACGTACAGCGTGGCATTTTCTGCTGCCCCTGATAGGGTCAGCGACAGCACCGTGGCAAAGAGCGACGAGGCAACGCATCCGGAAGCCATAGCTAGAAATACGTGCTCATGAGGCATTTTATAGCTTCATTCCGAAGCTAAGCACCGGCCAATTGGAAATGAGATAGATGGTTTGTGATGCGACGCGATGAGGCACGCACGGCCATACGCACGCGACCTGGTGGGGGCACGAGCGTGAGGTGTGGCAGTGGCTGCTCGCCAGCACGCCCCATGCCATGCTGGTGGCTGCTGCTCAATGGAAGATGAGAAGAGGAGGAAGAAGATGACATGTGGGGCCTGTGAGTTTGTAAGAGAGGAGGGAGAGAAGTAGAAGGGTATTTTGGGACATACGAGAATACAATGAGCTTTAGTCATCTGCACATGGGCCCAACAGTGTAGAATACATAGAAAATGGCATGGTTCAAGGTGAGGAAGAATTGTAATGACATATCTCAAAATAAACGAATAGTAATAGCATTTCTCCAAACATGCCAAATTGTAATGGCATCAATCCAAAAAACCCAATACATAAATAAGAAGATGAAGCAAATAATTGTTGATAAAGCTCCAGGCTTCAGAGAGCGAGGTGTATAAACCTTATGAGGCATGGCATGACTTAGTGCGATTCCCAGCTGTTTGGAGTCCACCAAAGTTTTACCAATTCGATGGAACTGGAGATGCGCAGGAGCACTTGGCATACTTC
Organism: Cymbopogon citratus; assembly: GCA_031170775.1. NCBI lineage: Eukaryota > Viridiplantae > Streptophyta > Magnoliopsida > Poales > Poaceae > Cymbopogon > Cymbopogon citratus. The sequence continues at coordinate 13,590 of DXKC01058859.1, forward strand.
GAAGCGATTTGTGGTGATACTGCCCGTAGCCCTTCTCTCTTGTTGCGACAATTCTCTAGCTCATTAACGGGAGTAGCCTTTCATTGGTACAGTCACTTGCCAGTTGGCACCATACCCGACTGGAAATCCATGAAGGAGCTATTCAAGGTGCACTTTGTTTCAATGCAGAAGGATTTTTCAATAATTGAGTTGGCACAAGTTTGCCAAAGACATGACGAAAAAATTGATGACTATGTGATCGGTTAGCACAACAATTATGTGTGCCTTGCACGTGAGATGGATCCTGTGGATGCAGTTGAAATCTGTATTCATGGTATGCTGCCACATTGGTCAATTGAAGATCTCGGCGTGAGCCTAGAACGTTTAGTGCTCTCAGCGCTGCGGTGGCTGTGACAAAATTGGACTTTGAAAAATCGCCTTAGATTATGGAACTCTACAAGTGTTGACACTCAAAATTGATTATTTTTGTAAATGTGTCAAAATAGGAAACGGACTTCACCATTGCGTTTCTTTCGTCGAGCTGATCGAAAAACATATATGGTTTGCCCTATTTGGAGTCCGGATGCGAGAGTTATGCTCCCGGAGA
>DXKC01058862.1:0-12602 GCA_031170775.1 Cymbopogon citratus
TATACTCTATATATAGATAGTTAATTTAAATTAGAGTTAAATTAGTTACATCTATATAAAACTTCAAGCATCAAATAAACATAAAGAAAACACTAAATTAAACTTTCAAAACAAGAATGAAGGATGAACATACGAGGAGAAAGAAGATGGCGACTTTCACATCCCAAAAATTAATGGAGGACACCAAGATGACATGCGAGGAGAAAGATGATGGCGAATGGAGGTGCCAATGCGGAGCAATGATGCGCTGATGAAGAAAAACGAACAACAATAAGCTTGAAATCGATTGCGCTCGAAGACGACGAAGAAAAACGAAGAACAGAGCTTCAAATGGCTCTGTCCAGCTCGAACACGATGAAGAACATAGTTTCAAAATGGTTGTGGCTCGGGGAGGAAGAAGGCTGGTGTGTGTGTGTGTGTATATATATAGGGAGATTTACTCCCGGTTGGTGGCTCCAACCGGGAGTAAAGACCCTAGCCCCAACGGCTCTAAGCCAGCGTGGCACCTTTATTCCCATTTGGTGGCTCAAACCGGGAATAAAGGTCTGTCTTTACTCCCGGCTGGAACACCAACCAGGAGTAAAGGTTTATTCCCAGTTGGTGGCTCCAACCGGGAATAAAGGTCGAGCTTTATTCTTGGTTTGTGGCTCCAACCGGGAATAAAAGTGCCCCAGGAATTTTCGAGCCGTTGGGCGACGGACTTTATTCCCGGTTGGAGCCACCAACCGGGAATATTGTTCTTCTATTCTCGGTTTCGAAAATTACCGAGAGTAACCGTAAAAAGTGAGCCAGGAATAGAAGTCACTTCTCTACTAGTGTACCACATGTGCTATTATTTTCATCCTGCAATTGAGTCAGTTTTGGTTGTATTTGAGTGTGTATAACTATTGCTGCTGGATGGAAGGAATATTACTTATGTAACAAACAAGATTAGTTTTTTGTGATACGCCTTACCCCACTACCCTGGGTGTGCATTAACTCAAGAAACTCAACTATTGACCTCTAAAACTGGATTCCTAGTTCCTACTTAGAATTTGAGGACTTCTCTTATTACTTTTGAATTCGCTCTCACGTGTTCCCTTGTGATGTATAGCGATCGAAACATGCAGGAAAATTTTTTCCCCGCTTCTGCCTCTTTTTTTTTTTGACAGAAACAGGATTTTGATCGAAACAGGAATCGGGAATGCAAACATATGTAAACGAGTAAGTATAGATGGAGAAAGCCCAAAAGTTAAATTAGAATTATACATGCATAAAGTTACTCAACAATATACCTATATAAACATAGTTTTGCATACCATGTGTGTTAACATGCATAATTGGTACTAGTAGGCCGGTGTACTAACACAATATATATAAGCACAGACTTTCGTTAGGCATATCCCAAAGAAATTGAAAACTGGGTAAATATGGGTCAATCTCGGATGAAAACATAATCATGGAAGCACATGCAGGAAACACCCTCTCTCTTTTCTATGAATGCAAAAATAAGGTGACACAAATACCACATGACAAAACTAGAAAATGAGTGGAGACGGACGAAGTTTTCCGTCCGTTTGCATCCCTATTTATTGGATGTGCATTGTGACAATACATGTATAAAATCACCTCCTACTCCAATGGTCCACACTACGGGGGCATGTGGCCTTGAGGGGAAGAAAAAATGTGTTGTTTATACATCATAGAAATATAAAATCACGACACATGCCCCCACACACGACATACATAGGATGACATGTTCTTTCTTGAGTGTTTTTTGGAGTGTTTTTTATTTTGTACTCGGTAAAGACCTTCTTTACACAGTGCCCGAAAAAACACTCGCCAAACCGCTTGGCACTCGGCAAAGAAGCAGATTGCTTGTCATGTCCGTGCTAACAATAACATAAGTCTCATCTTCATATACATAGTTCATACGTCACAGAAATATTAAATCACGACTCGCTCTCACCACACTACACCACAAACGAACTTCTGCAGCGTGGCCAAAACCGGCCCTGTAGCACGCGCCTCGGTTGCCCATTGCAGTAGTTCGGTGGAAGCTATTGTTAGTCAATTTACCGCAGCGGGCAACATAATGGGCGCTTTATGTTGCCCATTACGGTTAATATCTATTTACCGCAGCGGGCATTTTACATTGCCCGCTGTGGTAAAGCCTTTCCCCTACAAATAATAGCAGCCACCATCTTCTTCTTCGTCACGGCTTCTCGTCTTCCAAATCGTGGGAGGGGAGGTTTTGCCCTAATTTTTCACTACACCATCAAACTGCGTTTTAGTGCTTTGGTTTGGGGGGAGGAGGACACAACAAGAGGTACATAAATGCTCTCCCACCCCCCTTTTCTCTCTTTCCTCACTTTTTAGTGCCTCTTTGTTTAGTTCTAGACCTAGATCTAGATCCATGGAGCAGAGAGATGAAGCTTGTGATTTTTCAATCTGGAGTCACCATGGATGCATAAAAGCTCTCTACTAGCATCAATGCTCTCTCTTTTTCTTGATTTGGATGTAGAACATTGATTTTTTCTAATTCTTTATTTTTCTCTCTTTTTTCTTGATTTTGGATGTAGATCATCCATTTTATCTAATTCTTCTCTAGTTTGCTGCTTCTGTTGTGTACAACTATGATGGAAAGGTCCGAGTGGATGTGTACCGGATCGATAGAGTGCTTGATCCTTGCTATCTCACTGAATTGAGGAAGTTCATGGCCGCTATGAAAGCTCATCGTGAGAGTCGGAAGTGGATGACAACCATATGTCCATGTGCCCAATGCGAGAACCTAAAAGGCTACCCAGATGGCATGGTGCAATCTCATTTGATTGTGCATAGTTTTATGGAGGGTTACACAGTCTGGACTTCTCACAGCAAAAGGCTTGAGGGGCAAGGCTGTGCATCTAGAGTGATCTTGAGCTCTTCGAGGATGGCAGTGAACCAAGATCCTGTTCGACCACACGTGCCACCTTCGGTGGCAGCTGCGCCAGCCATCGGTGATGATGCTCGTGATTACATCACGGTGGACGAAACACTCGAGCACATGTGAGATGGTGATGATGGTGGTGATGACGACCAGGATGCTACTTTGAAGGAACCAGAGGATGTGCAGCTGTTTGAGAACCTAGTGAATCACATCGATGAGGATGACGTCGTGTTGGTAGTCCGAAGTGGTTGGAGAATTTTAGAGAGATGAAGCAAGCGGCAATTGATCCTCTGTATCAGGACGGCGGGAAATGCCCGGATGGCACACACCCACCCCTAGTTCCTCTTCAACGTCACTCGAGAGCGAAGTGTCCGTGACCTCGCAACCAAAGAAGCATCGCACAGAGGAGGACAATGACCCGACCTGGGAAATGGAGCCAAAAGTGCATTGTGGTCTCCAAACCGAGATAGCACTAAGAAGCAGATCCTGGCATGTACAAAAAGCTATCCATGTAGCAGAATAAGAAGCCCCCACTCCCTCCACGGGAACCTCGACATCTAAGTTTAAGGGCAAGAAGCAACAAGGTCCTCAGCGGAGGAGAGGGAACATGGGAGGCACAAGGTGGATAGGAGCGAGGAAGTGCACAAGATCCTTGAGGTGGGGCCTACGGGATAGCCAAGGAGTCCAAAGAAGGTCCTTGGCGTGTTCAGCAACCAGGTCGCGACCATTACCAGGGACAAGGTGGAGATCACTTGGGAAAACTAGAGCGTTGTCCTAGAGGCATACAAGGATCTTATCTGGACTTTGGTGCAGTAGAAATTCAACTATCCCGAAGATGTCGATTAGGAGAAGTGAAGGAACTAGGTCTTGCATGTGGTGGGGTCATCACTTTGGAACTTCAAGTCAATGCTAATTAGAGATTGGTTGAAGCAAAGGAAGAATCCATGTACCAAATACACTATGATCAAGGATCATCAGTGGGAGGCTTTAAAAAATGAGAATCATAGAAGAAGCAAAGGAAAAGTGCACCAAGTACAGCGAGCTCGCGAAGAACAAGTGGCCCCTCCACTTGGGCATGACTTTGTTTGCTGGTAAGAGGAAAGAGTGGCAAAGGCAAGAAGAAGCTAGAAGAATGGCTGGGGAACCAGATCCGTATGAGGGCATCACACCTAGGGGCAAGGACTTCATTAGAGCTTGAATTCCAAAGAAGCTCAAGGAGGGCGCGGGTTCAACGATCCCGGGTTCGAGGAGGTGGAGAAGGTTCTCATCAAGGCCTCCAAGGACATTGGGACCTTCGAGGTTCGTAGGGGCCATGACCTGCTTACTGCATTCCTAGGAATCCCAAGCACATGGCCATGTATGTGGAGTGCAGTCCAAGATGAGCTAGAGCATGGTAGAGTCATGGTAATCCTACGCTTCAACGTTCAAGTCAAGGCAGAGGTATAAGGACGACATCTATCAAAAAGGCTACAATAAAGGCTTGTCTGATAAGATCAAAAGCTCGATAAAGGAAGCCTTCAGGAGCAACGATCCTAAAATGGTGGCAATGGGATCACAGATGTTATGCTAGGATGGCGTTCCTGTGCCTCTAGCTCTACAAGGGCAGATGGTGCCTCTGCTCGAGGACCGTCCAAGGCGGCCAATTGATGACATCCAAACATTGACACAAGTGCAGCTCATGGTTCCATTTGGCTGGAGCAAGAAGATTGTCTTGGCCAAGGGAATGGTACATCTACGCACCTACATCCCAGAAGAGTACCAAGGCCGGCCAGATCCCTAACAACTACACCGTCGTGACCCCAACATGGATTCACCTAGACATCTTGAGTATGAAATAGATCTTCCTCATATACAACATGTAAGTATACTTGGAGCCACAAAATGTAAAGAAATCCTTTGGTGTAAGGATGACATTGAGATCATGGTGCCCATGCCGACTCCGACACCAACCTTGGTTGATCTTGTCGCTCAGAAGGTGATCCGAGCGATGACGTCAGTGATGACCAAGGCAAAGGCGAGGATGACAAAGGAAATAATAATTTACCTCCAGACAAGAGCCCTCCATAATGTCCGCCTCTAGGCCCGACCAATGAGGCGGGGGCTTCAAAGGCACCCCTGGGGGACAAGACGATGCTGGCAAGCCAGTAGAGTACGAGCGTGCCACCTCCACCTCCCCGACACTGAGGCTACCAGTCCAGGATGTACAAAAAGGGAACTAGGGGCGCAGACACCATCTGCTGCAACAAGCCAACCGGAAGGTACAGAGGCGACCACAGGCATGGACACGACATAACTCTCCTACATGATTATGTTCGAAAGGTATGTGATAGGCGAGCGTAACATTCAATTCACATTTGTATCCCATAAAATGATACTAACACATGTTTCCTTTTTTCAGGCCTATTGATGATCCTCGTCATCTATTTCCCAAGTCAGAGGACTGTCCCGAGCACTACGAGCTTGGGAAGTTCTTGATACCTAAGAAGTAGTTGCTCGAAGAAGAAGAATGGGATATGAGGAAGTTTCATCTGTGGTACATGGATGCGTCAAAAAGCGGAATGTCGACTTTCAATATCAAGATTCTAGTGGAGTACTTCCACTTGCCCGAAGACGGTTTTACTATCCCCGTGGACTTCAAAGATATGTACATGTTGTTGCGGGAATTAGACCTTGACATCGTCCAACTCACCCTATTCTCTCTGTAAGTGATGAATCGCCACTTAATTTCATAGATCTCTGCATTCGTATACATCAACTCTATACTTGTTATGCCATGATGACTTGTCCTTCTAGGATGAGTGCCACTGTAAGCACAAAAAGTGCCATCCTATTCTCTTCCTGTCTCCGATGCATATTAATGAGAGTTGCTTCAAGGGACACAAGGTAATGGATCCAGAGCTGACTGTGTGGCAGAGAGAAAAGAAATATGAGGATAATATGAAAAAGGAGAAGAATAAATTGGTAGACTAAATATACTCTATAATGAAGAAGCTCAAGCCGGATGGGCCATGGTGTATCATGGCTGCCTATCACTTTGGGTAAGTCAATGATGTGAACTAGGGTTCCTGATCTTCCGTTAAGTTCAAGATAACTATTGATTTGGGTGGAAAGCGACATACCGATCCAGCTTCAGATCCAAAGACCCGAACCCTGCAATCTTAGCACCACGTCTCCTCTCGTTATCAACCGTGTCACAAGCCGGTTGACCTCACCAAGAAGGCTAATCCCTGCTGCGAATCGAAGAACACAAGCAAAAATAAGATAAAATGCAACTTAATTGAAGTGACAATTGCAGATATATGATTAAGCTCACGAATCTGGGGTTTCACAAACCGACGAACGGCGACTATTAATGGACAAAATCATCTAAGCAAAACCCAAAACTTAACATAGCCACCGGTGGCTGATTATATAGCCTAAGGGGCGTCCAAGGACCCCTGCTCACGTCGCTAAGGAGCCCCAACACGTTACAAGGCCCAAACGGCCCAAACGACGGTGACGTAGCACCCTAGTAGATTCTGGATGACCAATTGTTTCGATGATTCCTGTTGCTTTGGAAGGTATTTTGATGTGAGACCAGTTCCATTGGTTTATTTATCAAATTATCTTTCCATTCATATGTGGCCCATCAAAAACGGAGTCCATATGCGCCCGTATGACCAGTTTTACTCAGCGCTGCTCCTGGATTCCAAGGTGCACTCGAAATTAATATGGGTCTCCACCTTGGTGACTCGAACGGATGAGCTTTGAGCCTCCTTGTCGGTTAGTATTCCATTGCTAGTCTCGTTGTTCTCTTCCTCCAAGCATGGTCATATGCGTGTTGGTCATGTCCTCATCATCCTTCCTTTCTTGATCAAAAGCCATCCTCAGCGTCGATTTTTCTTGAAGCCGATCCTGCACAACATGAGGACAAACAAGATTGCCAAAATAATGGGAATGAACAATGTTGTGAGAAAGAATATGACCACATGTCCAGGTTCGTAGCATGTCTTGTCCTGTAAACATATAGTCTGCTTGATTGAAATGCACATCATCTTTATCAATACCATCATGCAAAACATTAGTACTAACAAGAAACATATGCTCCCTTCCTTTGAATATCACTTGTGTTTGTAAAGCAAAACTAGAGGAATATGGCATAACATCAGTGCAGATTTTGTTGTCCTCTACTTGATCATTATTTTGTCTAACAAAAGGAGAATTCAGATTTAAACAAATGTAAACTCGGTGTATTATAAATTTTTCTTTGTTGTTATATTTGCCAAAAACATAATATGTATGTCCAGAGAACCATGGCAAATCAGCATACACATAAAGTTTCTCCTCCAAATAAGTAAGATTATACGGAACATCAAAGTCAATGTAACCTAAAGTAGTTAAAGAAGACATCAATTTTATCTCATTGACATCAATGGCATTATGAATAACATGTCTATTTTCAGTACAAGTATTTAATTTCAACCCAAATATAGCCTGGGTATATTATAAATGTCATCATGCAAGTTATCTTTATCACAAGGAACATGAAGAAAATCATCTTGTGACGGAGATAAATCAAGAGTAGGTTCCACTAATATTCGCTCAATCATAGCATGATTCATGGACAAATTTAGCACAAGAGAGCTCTCACCTTCCGTGAATTTAGCATCATGGGCATTACCTTTAATCTCATTGTTAGCGGAAGTAATGGGTGGTGGTTCTGAATTTTCATGTGAGCACCTCATCTTCTATCAGATTGTCCTGTCTCTTTTGTAAATTGTCCTGCAAAAGGTTAGACATAGCAGGAGGAATAGCAAGAGTCTGATCTAGTTGTTGCACCTCATCATTTAAATTAACTACAAGAGATGGATTAACAAAAATTTCTCTCATAATAGTTTTCATATCATTCCATGAGTGAGGTTTATCTAAAGAACATAAAGACTCTCACCAAATTGATGCAGCATGTCTCAAAACACTAGATGCATTTTTAATCTTCCTCCGTTCACACATACGAGATTGTGCAAAAATAGTATCCATTTTACCTTCCCACTCAATGTGCTCATCGGTGCCAATACCATCATAAGTAGGTGGGGAAGAAAGAATAGAACAACCTGTGGAAGGAGATGTAGTAGTAATAGAGTGTGGAGGTGACCGTGATGACATCGTTGTAGTAGCAGAGGACGATTGTGTGAGCGCTTTAGTGACCGCTTTTGCAATTATTTCATCCATCCTAGACATGCGTTCCTTGAAGTCCTGCATTTCACATTTAAAAAGAAACTCGTTGTTTGGCATTATGAGCAATCCAAATAAATGTCCTATCAACTATTTATGGGTCAGTGGAATCACACCCTCACACACGTCTTATCGAGTTCTTATCAAGTTCTTACCGACGCGAGCAGTGGATGGTGCAACCGGTGGCTGGTTCGTGATACCGGTGAGGGCGTAGCACCAAGATTGCAAGGGTCTTTTCTGTACCGATCTGAAGTGTATATATGTACAGCTTTGGGAGGCTGAAAATATGGTAGCAAGGAATAGCAATAATTAAATTTAGAAATTGCAAGATTGAAAAGTAGTCCCAAGCTAGTCTATGTTGCTGGTCTAAACTCGTCTTGGATCTAGCTTGAGCAAGCAACAATACAACTCAGTACAAGGGCTCAAAAGAATGCAAGCACTTCTGATTTCGCCCGCAACAATACACCTTATGTTGCCCGCTGCGGTCCGGTAACCGGCGCCCGCTACGATGTCGCCCGGATTTACCGTGGTGTGGCACCGGCAGCTGACCTGCCCAAGATTCACCCGCTGCGGTTATTCATTCCAGCCGTAGTCCCAACAGCAACACAATCTCTCGCAGGTTTTTTATTACAAAATATCAAGTGCGTGATAACACACGGACATGCTAAAGTTCCAAACAAGTTCATGCTAAAAAGATACAAAGTTACAAACACACAACACATTGTACAGCAGGCTTCACGTGGGTGGTGTCGTGCTTGTTTTATTTTCAGGGACATTGGGACATATATAGCTGCCCATATTGGGGTAGATATAGAGACGCTACAGCTTGAGGCTCTCGAGAAATCCTTCCCTTTTAGCCAGGGCACTGAACCTGACCTTGAGGTACTCAAACCTTGGGATCGATTTGTAGCGCTGAGCCTCGCCGCCCTTGAGCAGGAGCTCCGGGAGCGGCATGACCAGCCCATCGACGGAGGCATCCTGGAATATGACGGCCGTCATGCGACCCCTGTCGGCGTTGACGACCACCCTGTGCTTGACGCTCTTGTACGCGCCGTTGGTGAGGATGTGGAGGATGTCGCCGACGTTGACGACGAAGGCTCCTGGGATCGGGCGCACGGGGAACCACCTGCCGTCCTTCATCATCTGCAGGCCGGGCGTGTCGTCCACGTGCAGCAGCACCGTCAGGCCGAGGCCGTCCGTGTGCGGCGTGTTGCCCATCACCTTGTCCGGCTGCTGGCACGGCGGGTAGTGTTGGATCGCCAGGCTCTGCCGCTTCCCACCGAAGGCGTCCAGGAGCGCCGCTTCGCCGACGCCAAGGTCGGCCGCCATGTAGCTCAGCAGCCGCCGAATGAGATTCGTCGTCTCCGCCGAGTACCTGTCAAGCGCGTCCCTGGAAGGAATCCATGGTTGTATGGAGCAAACAAACGTACGAATTGAACACTCGTATGTGTAGGAGTTTATATATGTGTGGGGAAATGCTATTGGGGACATGATAACAAACCTAAACGTGGGTGGCTTAGTTGGCCACAGCTCCATGTTCCGCTCCGGCACTGGCTGCGTGATGAGGATCACGCTCTCTGCCCAGTCCAGCTTCGACAGCCTGCTGTAGTGGTGGCCGTACCCTTCAAAGCCATCGCCTCGGACTGCCACTGCGTTCTTGCTCTCTAGTGGCAAGCCAAAAAAGTGCACAGTATTGTCTTTCATATGCTGTATCACTGCTTCATCAACTCCATGGTTTGTAAGCTGCACAAAGGTCACGCGTCAGGATCATTGGAGCTTATTATCACCAGACACTAGCTCTCTCAAATAAACTCGAAAATAAATACGAACATGTAAGCAGTACGCGTGTTTTTGTTTTCTGACCTGGAAGAAACCCCAGTTTCTACACGCAGAGCCAAGCTTGAGCGTCTCCGACGCCGATAGCTCCGGATCAAGAAGCCTGGCCATGTCGACGACTGGCAGCTCGCAGTAGGCATCATCGTCTTCGCCGATGACGACACCGTCATGGAGCTCATCGGTTCGGATGTACTTCTCGGGGATCTGGTCAGAGTCGGTGAAGGCGTCCGTGATTTCGTCTCTATTGACGATCTTGTTGGTTGCAGTGGCAGTGGCAGTGGCTGGCTCCATTGTTGTGCCTCCCGTCTTCTCTTCCGCTGTTGGACAGTCTGCGTGCAGGGTTTATAGAGCATTCAGAGTTTGCCTCTTTTATTAACATCCTTCAGAGTTTGCTGCTGAGTGTCATTTCTGTCCATTCAAATATTATCTATTAAAAAACTAATAAAGTAATAATAATGGAGCCATAGAGCGAGTCACAACGTGCTGCAGAGCCTGCAGTGCTGTCTTTGTGGGTACTAGTACTATTGTGCGGATCATATTGACAGCAGCTCGGCATCAGAAGAGGATCGAGTTGGCGGGAAGCGTTGGCGGGCCAGAGGTATTGAAGCCCAGGACGCGCCAGCCCAACACAGAATGGAAGAACTAGCGCAGCTGTGGATCAGCAGTGACCCCACCTGCGCGCGAAGTGCAAGCGCCGTGTACGTATGAGAGGGGTTATCGCATATTATGAATCAAAACATTCTAATCAGAAGAAATTCGTCTAATCCTTCCCTGTTCTTGCTTCCTACTCTCAATTCCGATTAGCCCAAAAAAGTTTTAATTAAGGGGAAATTTGATCCATAGCACCGAAAGATCTAAAGTTTGAAAAATTCCATTGAAAGATCGAGATATAGAAATATTGCATCGAAATACTACTCCGTTATTGACTTCTACCATTCATGTTAAGTAGACGTTAGTTGTTCCAAGCGATGAGAAGGCAGGCGGCTGAATAGAACCACGGAGGATCTTGGTATGCAGAACTCTCCGATGCCGCACCAGCGGAGAAGGGACAAAGGCCACGCCATCTAAAGGACCAGGAGGATGGGTGGTGAACTGCACGAGCTATTTTCTTTGTTATGATTGAACCTCTGTCGTCCTGTTCCTTGTCGACCAGAAGCTTTTCGGTCTTTAAGGCAAAATTTAATAATTAGTAAAATCATTTATCGTGGGGCACATATCTCGTGGCAGCTGACATCGGTAGTTAGTAGTGGCCTCGGCATGTGACACTGTTATGTGCATGACAAATTCTGCGATTGTCATGTAGCGGGCACACTGATGCCCCTTTGTTGGGTCTTCTCTAGGGCGGCAGGACGACAACAGTGGTGGTAGGCATGGGGTCCAACATTTGGGCTCGATGATTGTGTTGTTGGCACCTTGGGCCAAAGCTTTGATGATGCAATGGGCACCGCTTTCTCTGTTAGGAGCATCGTATTCCACTCCAGCGGGTCGTCCACGGGTGAAAATCCGTCTATATCTTGGATAAGCGACAATGGCGCTATCGGCTTTGTACCCTTCCTTTGAAGGTGCCATTGTTGGAATTTTTCTTGTCCATGAAGTCCTCTTCATTGAATAATCTTCTCATCCTGATGCCCGGTTGATCAGAGGAGGTGAGGCTTGCAACGTGAAGTCAAAGCGGATATGTAAGGTGATGTGGCTCAATAGGGATGACATGCTCCTATGCATGCTAGTTATGACTCGTCAATCAAGTCCTATGTCTAGCTTACACCACACAAGGAAGAATATCACTAAAAGGCTTAACCAAAACTTGTGCAAATGCAAGCAAACACATGGATATGTACCTTTCAAATGCAAAGAACCATGTCCATGAACTTGCTCTGCCTATTTGTCTGCTTCAAATGTTTTTGATCTTTCTATTTTCTCAATCTTTTATCTTTGTGCTCCGATCTTCTATCCTAGTTACTTACTCTCCCCTTTTGTTGTCAATTTCCACAAAAGTTAGGCATCATCTTGATGTGGGTTGGAGATACACAACTTGTAATCTTGCAAGTCACAACTTTGATGGAGATGATCACTAAAGGTTTGAGGATCACTTGCATTGTTTCTATGAGCTTCCTTATCTTGTAGCTTGAACTAGGCAACTTGCATAAGATATCTAACTCAGTTTAAACCTCTGGCAAGCTTCTTCACACATATTTCATTGGTTATTTTGACAAAGTTGAGTTAGACACTTGATTGCTCATTAAGTAAATCAAATACTAGGTTCACTAACTCATGAAAAAGTCATATGGTACCACTAGATTCAATCAATCATATGAGTAATAGTGGCTTATGTCTATATGCACTATCACATGCTTGCAAGGTATGAATACACATGTACGTACAATTAGTTTCACCTTTGGTTTGTTGGAGGAGAGGCATGTCATATGTTTTGGTGCATTCAACTCTTGTTGGTTGTTGTAAAAAAAACTCTTGTTGGAGAAGATAGGCTTGTGATCAACCAGTCAGTTGGATCCAGTGAAGTGAAGTCTACACCCGGAGTTCGGAGCGTCTTTCCGCTTATTGTTTCTAAGGTTATTTATCTTTTATTATAAGTTCGTTATATATTAAGCATTGTTTATTGATACTACCCTATCTGGTTTAGTCCTTG
>DXKC01058904.1:0-15533 GCA_031170775.1 Cymbopogon citratus
TTTTGTGTGTCTTTTCCTAGGAGGATTGGTACGTATTTATATAGAGGAAAACTCCCTATCTCTAATCAACTAGCAATGTGGTACTAACTGATGTTGTACCTCCCACCTCTACTCATGGACCTTAAATATTAAAGCCCATTAGGAACACATGTGATTGGACAATCTTGAAGTGAATTTGGAACACCGTGACGTCGCCTACGAGTCCTTCAGATCTGTCATGCGTGGCGTTGACTTTAAGACCAAGGTCAGTCGTGTACTCTTGACTCTACTTGTGGTCTTCATCGTTTCCATCTGCTAATCTTATCAAATTTTATTTTGCAGCCTGAGGAAGCAAGTATCCATATCAACAATTGGGTTGCCGAGTCAACAAACAACTTGATCGACTCGATCCTTGGTCCAGGATCTGTGAACAGCTTCACACGTCTTTTGGTCACCAATGCCATCTACTTCAAGGGTAGTTGGGACACACCATTCGACGAGGAAAGGACAGAGGAGGATAAGTTCCACCGATGGCAGCTCGGTCACAGCTGAGTTCATGAACAGTTATAAACAACAGTTCATCGGCGTACACGATGGATTCAAGGTTCTCAGGATGCCCTACATGGTGCACCAAGATCAAAACCTGTTCCGGGGAATGGCGGCAGGCCTTCCTACTCCTAGGAGTAGAACCATGCCACAGCGGTACTCCATGTGCATCCTTCTAGCGGACACCTGTGACGGCCTCCACGGCCTGTTGGATGCCGTGGCGTCAAGACCTGGTTTCCGGCAAGACAACATGCCTCTGAAAAAAGTTCTGGTTGGGGAGTTCAGGGTTCCCAGTTTCAAGATGTCATTCTCCGCCAGTATGAAACGCGTTCTCTAGGATCTTGGCGTGCAAGCTGTGTTCTCCTGCATGGCTGAGCTTCCCGACTTGCTGGAAGAAGATGGGTCTCATGAGCCACTGATTCTTACAGACGTCCTTCACAAGGCTGTGATCGAAGTGAATGAGGAAGGCACCGAGGCGGCGGCTGTCACTGCTTGCCCTATGTGTGCTTCACGTGGACCGGGGTGGCAGCCTCCGCCACGTGTGGACTTTGTCGCAGACCATCCGTTTGCCTTCTTCGTGGTGGAGGAAGTGTCTGGTGCTATCCTCTTTGCTGGCCACGTCCATGATCCTACAAAATCTTAGTGCTGACTGCGGAGCACGGATAGTAAGCCTTATGCATCTTTTTACCTTACTAGTGTGCTAATGCTACGGCGGCATTTTAAGGTTGCATATCAAAACAAACAAACGACAATATTTTTCCCATGGTTTAATCACTCAAGGATCTAGAAGATTTAGAAATCTCTTTCGAACTGAAACATGGAGGTTTTAGTCAGCTTATATATTCCAAATTATATCTATCCAATACAAGTTAGATCACAAAAGACTATCCATCATGAGTTTGATCACAAGATTCACCTCAGCAATCCTAACGAGAGCCTGCCTTCTGCAATTTCAATAGTCAGCAATGCGGTGCTGGACCTGATCACCTTTTAGTTTGTACTGAACAATTATGTTCCAAGGATGCAATAGCCACCCTGTAGTTAATATTAATGTACACTGATAAAGAAATAGATCAGAAAGCATGGCTACAAAACACCACTATAATGATTTTACCATCAGATAACAGAAACTGTTTACCTTACGAAGATGATATACAATCATGCATTCTTTGTTCAACGGCAAATTGAAAAGAAGTCAGATTAAAGATTGAGAAAATAGATGTAGAATAGAAACATTAGGACATACATAGATGTGCAGTTTCCAGGTCACACCGCGAATCATGGTTAGAATAAATTTGTACCAAGTTATGCATGACTTGATCTCATCAACGAAATTAATAACAGCACTGAAGGCATTCTTCGCTCCCTATTAACTTTATTAGCTTTTCAAAATGCTGCACTACTGCACTAAAAGCACCTGTGCTCTAATAGAGTAAAAAATAGAACCTAATTACATATCATGAAAAGAACACCATTTTATCTTCTTGCAGCAGCACCTTCCTCCTTCCAGCCTCCAAATGCATCATTGGCGTGCAAACACACATTGTAGTTGAAATCTTGAAATACAAGGGAAGAGCACACAGATTTGAAACAATTAAATTAATGGATCTCTGCATCATTTGCCGCATGTAGCCTGAAATGGTAAACTCCTTAAGCTGAAGCATGTCCATCAATAACATAATTTGTGTAACCTGAACAGGCTAGAAGACTAATTAAGTTCTGTAAAGCAATGAAACCAGAGATGAGACCATCAGGCTCGAAGCTGTGGAAGCAGAACACAAAAAACCAAGGAGCAGTGGGTATCCTGATCCCTGACTCTAGGGAGGTGAGATACTGCGCTCAAGCAGGCCATTGGGCAAGATGCAGCGGCAAGACGGCGAGCAACCACCATGAAATGTGAACTGCACACAAGATCAGAAAACTAAAAGTAGTCACATAATAAGGCTCATAAAACCATATTTCCAGATGTAGCATTGGTATGGTGTTTGCTGGTGAGCAAGACTTTCGTAATTTGAAAAAAAATCCCTGACCATACTTCCAGATGTAGCATTGCCAACAAATAAAAAAACGACTGTGAAATATTGAAGTGAATGGTATGTTTTACAGTTCATGATCCACTTACACAGTTTCTCTGTTTGAGGAAGATTTGCCTTATAGTATAGATATTACTTGACATAATCTGTATCATGACTAAAAATTCATAATAGATCATAGTACTCCACTGCCTACTAAAATTTGAGCAAAATGAAACACTGGAAGCAGCATGATCATACCAGTCATGAGTCTGCACAATCTTATAACAGATAGAAGTAATAACCTTGAGAATTTGGGAAACCTGATAAACTAATAATTTTGAAGTATACCTTTTTTGCAAGGATCCGGTGCATAACACCCATTCATTTCAGCAAGAACTTAAACAACAACTGAAGCCGATACTTTTGAAATTCAGTTCATTTAAATAGCCACAGACTTACAGACTCAAAAGTAGCATTACTTATCTTTTGTGAACCTTCCCAATTTGTCCCCAATGAACATCATTTTAGGATCCAAAAGCAGCTTCATATGGCATCCTCCATATCCCCGTTGAGTCCAGTAATGCTCTCTGCAGACTTGCTGAAGAACCACAAGATCTGTCGCCATGGAACATGAATGAAGAGGACAACGAAAATTAAATCAACAACTCCACGAGGCATACTGGTTTCAGGTGCACGCGAATGAAGGGCTCGTCATCATCATGGAAATAAAGGATTCCTGGGGAGCAGACAGCGATAAACCTAGGAGTAATTATGGGCCAGCGTCGCATCCGACGCGAGGCACGAACGGCGGTGGGGGACTTACGGATTTTTCGGACTGGATGGGGAGGCCATCGAAGATGTGGCGGCTGGAACCACTGCGGCTCATCGTGCTGGCGGACAACGGCGGGTGGCGGAGAAGCGGGGTCATGACGTCGCCTCCCAGGCTGGTCTCCGTGACTCGCTCAGATAGCCGTCGACGACGAGATCTCCAGCATTGGCACCAGGTGGTCCCCAGAGATCGCAACGAACGGGGAGGTTTCCCCGCCGGTGGGCAGTGTGGGGTCGCCTAGCCGCCGCACCACGAGCGCCCCGCAAGCCTAGGTGGCCTAAGCAACAGCCATGCCCTTCGCCCAAACCCAAGGCGCGAGAGGCATGGGCCCTCTTGCGGCGGATGGACTGGTCGACTGGAGCTTTGACTCCTGGAGTCGAGGCGTACGTACGTGTACGTGGTGATTTTTTCCCCCTTCCGTGGAAGGAGGCTATCGGTGCTTTCCTTTTCATTATTTAGGTAGGTCGGGGATTCGAACTTTCGTCGCTCCTGTGTTCGCAAGAGACGATGCGCGAGGTACGCTAGGGGAGAGGAGAGTAAGATGGATCAAACTTTTAATCTTGACTGTTAATTTTGTAGTAGAGCTGGTGTCAGTCGTTGATGTTGAAGGAAGGAATTGACCTCAGGAAGATTTGCCTTATAGTATAGATTAGACCATGATCTTCAGTTAATAAGATTGGTAAAATTCTATGTTTTTTTCCTTGCGACAAAGTTATGTTTTGGTGTCTCCTATCCAATGAGTACCAGTGTACATGTAGTTCCATGCATTGAGTCGTATAGTGAAAACAATAATTCCTACTCTTCATATTCATACTGACTGTGGAACCATTGGTAGAACCTCGACTTAGTCGATCATATGGAATTTAATCTAGTACACCCCTTCAAATATTCACTACCAGAATAGTGGAATTCCGCGAGTGAGTGGAATTTTTCCGAGTGAGCGAGTAGTTATGAAGCTCTTAGCATTTAAGAGGAGTCTGTATACTAATCCCGGCTAAATGTCCCCGAGCAAATACTTCCGTGTGCCCTTGCACAGTTGGTAAATTGCTCTTTATTGAACTAGGAGACGTGCACCAACCTGGTAGTGATTGTTCTCTTCCTTTACAGTGCTCTCGACAATTCTCGAGTGTTTCTGGTGTTGAAGTGTATTGATTACTACTAGAACGGTAGCCGTATGTGTATAAATGTTGGAGGTGCCGCTTTAAGTTGTGCATTCACATTTTTTTTGATTGTGTCAAGCTTTGGAGGTCTTTTTGTAATCACGTAAAACAAATGTTTAGGGTTTAGGGTAATTACAAAAAGACCTCCAAAGCTTGGAGTATTGAAACAACCTCCTTGAAGACAAAAGGATAGTTAAGCGCTTCGTTTTTTAATGTAGTTTGTGTATCTAATCCTTATACATGCAAATGGATTCTAGCTCGAGCCATATGATACATGTAATTTTCTCCCAAAGAGTGTCCTGCAAAATATTATTTTGTAAATTAATTAAAATTTGAATGAAGGCCTTACAATCTTTTCTCTTCTCATTATCAACACCTTGAATCTTTAACACCAAATTTACCAACAGCATCGTCCACTTCAACCTTTGTGAGAATAGCTCTCGTCTTGACTTGGAAACTTGCCATAGATCAAACATTGTCACAAATATTAGAAGCCAGAGCAAAACATCACTGGAAATTGGAATAGGCGTGACGCTCAGGAATTTTCTTGGCAGCCATTGAATATGGCCGTTTCCTAGGCGGTTTGCAGTAACCTCTAATGAAATGAATCATTTTCCTGAATGCAATTGGAAACAGCGAAATCACTCTTTCATTGTCATTCTAAACTGCCAAGGAAAAATACCTATTTCCTTGGGTATTATCATAAACTATCAAGTAAATGTTATTCAATTTTCTCAGAGGTAATTAGTCAAGGAAATGCTTATAAGACCTGGCATGCAATCAATCTATGGTTCTACAATCATGGCATTAAATTTTCAAGTGATATTAACAAAGTTGGACTTTATATCATTCACAATCAGAAATGGATCATAAATCTCTCACATTGTCACATAACTACATGGGAGACGTATCCATTGGTGAACCAAATATAGTTGCACTTTTTCAAGATTATTTCATTTTTATCGGTGGCTTGTAAACCCACAACATGAACCCCTACCTGTTCTAAACCATTTTAGAGTAATTTATGATAATTATTGATTTTTTTGTCAAGGTCATCAAAATAGTAGTTTGGGTGATGTTTAGAAGAACACTTCATTTTCCATCGATTATCAAGATGTGAGCTAGAACAGAACATTTCTTCTTACATATTATCTTTTCCAATTTTCATATATTGTTAAATAGGATGTTTAGTTCAAGTTGTAGTGATTTCTGAAAAGCTCGCGAAAATTCATTTAAGCTATAGAAAATAGTTAACCAGTTCTAAAATTCATGAAATTCCTATTGAACAACACATATAATATAAGCAATTTGTTGTAAAACAATTGGATAATCAAAGGCTTTTTTAGGTTGATTAACATGGTGCCTTTATCTATTTATTATTGAGTAACAAAAAAATTAATAAATCATTATATTTCAGTAAAGTGCTGAGCAATTTTGTCTTTGGCCCATCATAGATTTGGCCCATCTAAGGCCACATCGGAGCTTACTCGGTTTTCACTGTTGGATTGGATTCAAATGGCCAAGATATGGGAAATGCTGAATAAAGCACATACTCGCTTCTCCTTGGTCAAAACCCTATCTCATTTCTTTTCTCCCTCATGCAGTCCCTCACAAGTTCTCATCCCCACCTCGACAGCACAGGCAGTTTCGGCCGTACGGGACAGCCAAGGAAACAACAATTACCTTGGAGGTCAAATTGTTTCAATTCCTTGGAGCAGTTTTGGAACCTCAAGAAAACTAATTAACTTCGCCGCTCTCCGCTTTCAATCAAACTAGTTTCCTCGGTTGTTGTAATATTTTCCTTGGCACTTTGGCAAATTAAGTCAGGTCGT
This sequence comes from Cymbopogon citratus, assembly GCA_031170775.1. Classification (NCBI taxonomy): domain Eukaryota; kingdom Viridiplantae; phylum Streptophyta; class Magnoliopsida; order Poales; family Poaceae; genus Cymbopogon; species Cymbopogon citratus. The sequence goes on from DXKC01058904.1 coordinate 6,362, forward strand.
ATTTTCCTTGGCTTCTATCCTTGAGTCTAAAACCTGCCAATACAACTAATTTCCCTTGGCTTCATGGTTTGTGGTCATGGATCATTTCCTCAACGGTTAACCCCTTTCCTTGGCGGTTTTTGGCACTCATGGCAATTTGAGTTTCTAGTAGTGATTATAATCTATAGAAGCCATCATAAAGGAATAACTAAAAGAGAATAATAAGTATCTTCCTTATCGCAAAAAAAAAACAACGCGGCAAGGACTGATAGTGCCTACTCGTGTAAGTGGTGTGTGTGTCCCTTTCTTTTTACACAGCACGAAATTGGCGCGGATGAATTGGATATCTGATTGGGAAAACACGTATTAGGAATTGTTAGAGTTGCTTCAAACACATTTAAAATTATTTTAAAATATGTATAAATTTTTTCCTACCACTAGCCAACACAAAGTGGTAATATGATGTAATTTGAAGGATCCAAGCTGTATTCTGGTTTCGTGGTTAGCATAATTGCACAGTTCTCAATCTCAGGAAAAAAAATGCACAGTTCTCGATCCTAACCTTCCAAATCCGTGTCTTCGTGACGTGTGGCCTTGTTTGGCACGATATATAATATTCCAGATTTGCATCTACCAGATCCGGCACATATCTTCTTGTTCCTTCATTCACGATGCAAACGGCAGTGGTGGCGGCGCGGCAGCACGCAATAAGCTCTGGCCTGACGTCTCTTTCTCACCGCCTCACCAAGCAGTTCACCGCCGCACATGGTAGCGCTCCACGCAACCTCGTCTTCTCGCCGCTGTCCATCTACTCCGCGCTCTCCCTCGTCGCCGCTGGTGCCCAGGGCAAATCCCTAAGCGAGCTCCTCGATCTGCTAGGCACAAAGTCTCGTGAGGGCCTCCACACGAATGTCAGGGCCATGGTGGAGCAGGCCATCCCGGCCGCCACGCAGGACGGCGCTCTGCGTGTGTCCTACGCGTCTGGCCTGTGGCATGATACCAGCCGGCGGCTCAAGCCGGCGTACCAAGACATGGCTGCCGAGTCCTTCAGGTCCGTCGTGCGCGCCGTCGATTTTGTCAACCAGGTCAGTGGGCAATGATTCCATATGTTTCCTCTATCTCCTAATAGAGGATATTGGCTATTATTGGAGTCCAAAGATGTGGCTTGTATGAAAAAAGACTTCTAACATTTGCTTCTCGATATGACTTGAAACATGCATTGACCATAAGCTATACAAATATCTGGGTTTTTTTATACAATTTGTTAATTCAAAATACATTTATTTCCTTTAACCAATTTGGGTCTTTTTAATTCGGTGATATCTCTTGTTGATCAAAATTTATTATGTAGCCTGAGGAGGCAATAATCCAGATCAACAATTGGGTCGCTGAGTCAACGAACAACCTTATCGACTCGATCCTTGGTCGAGGATCCGTGAACAGGTTCACAAGCCTTGTGGTCACCAACGCCATCTACTTCAAGGGCGGCTGGGACAAGCCATTCGAGAAGCGAAGGACGACGTTGGACAAGTTCCACCTGCTTGATGGCAGCTCGGTCACAGCCTTGTTCATGAAGAGTTCTAAACGCCAGTTCATCGGCGTGCACGATGGGTTCAAGATGCTAAGGATGCCTTATAGGTACATGATGCAAAGGGCCCCAGGTCTTCCAAAAAGCGTTCCTGGACGATACTCTATGTGCGTCCTCCTGCCCGACACGAGCGATGGCCTGCAGGCCATCATGGACGCCGTGGCGTCAAAACCGAGTTTCCTGCAGGACAACCTGCCTCTAAACAAACTCGAGGTTGGGGAGTTCCGGGTTCCCAGGTTCAAGATGTCCTTCACGAAATCCGTAAGGGAGGATCTCCAGGATCTCGGTGTCAAAGCTGTGTTTTCGGGGGCAGCCGAGCTGCCCGACTTGCTGGAGGAGTCGCATGATCCACCACTGTTTCTTGGGGACGTCCTGCACAAGGCCGTGATCGAAGTGAATGAGGAAGGTACAGAGGCTGCAGCTGTTACTGCTTGCGGAGTGGAGAAGTCATGTGCATGGAGGCGGCAGCCTCCACCGCCTGTGGACTTTGTCGCGGACCATCCATTTGCCTTCTTTGTGGTGGAGGAACTGTCTGGTGCTATCCTCTTTGCTGGTCATGTCCTTGACCCTACACAAACATCGTGCTGACTTCTATGCGCAGATAGTAAGCATTATATTATGCTGCGCGTCTGTTTATCTTAGAAGACTTGCTCTTCAATAGATTGGTAAAATACAAGAATTAAAATGTTTTGCCTTCTAAATAGTTTATGGGTACGTCTTATTGTCCAATTTGTACCTGTCTACCAGAACATGCAGTTCCTTATTACAATGTTATGAGCAATTCGGCTACATAGTCATACTACTTGTGGAACCGTCTATCATTCCTCTTAGTCCGCCATATTAAAATGTTATGAGCAATTCAGCTACATGCAGTTGCATATCCATCTCAGTACAGCCATTCGTTGCCCTCGCCTTTTTGAGTCCTCTGGGTAATTGCTGGAGTCTTTGTAGTATGGAACTATGGAAGTGTATAGGTTACAACTAGAATGGTAACGGCATCTCCTATATGGTTCTGCAAAGTTTGCATTCACATGATTATGATGTAATTCCACATACATCTGGTTGTGAGCTATTTTTTGCATGATTTAGATTTTTTTGGGTAATGATGCTGTAATCATAAAATCTGTGATGCAATTTGTTAGTCAATGGTTTAGTAGTTTGAGTCTAGTTTTGGATTGAGAGTAGAGATTCTTATATTTAAAACCAGACAACGGATCTGATGGAGATTCTTGTGCCTGTTTCAAGATGAATATACCAGGGAGCAATATAAATATGATTTGATCTATCACGAAATATATAATCTTTGGTGACACAAACATCACTCTAGATGCAATACATTATAATGCAACAAATAATACCGCATAGTTCATAGTATAAACAACAATACCTGTTGATCATGACTATAATATCAACAACACTCTGAACAAATTTTCAAATTATATATTTTCTGTTCGGAAATACTTAGATCCCCCCCACACCCGCACCGAAATGACCTGCATCTTCGTCTTCGTCAACGAAATTCTTTGTCGACCTGTCTCCCTCTCTCTTAGATCTCCAGCAAGGTAGCCATGAGCCCACGCTCGTCAGGCTCCCTCCACTATCTCCCCATGGCCGTGCTGGCAATGGTGGATTTGCCAAACTGGCCAAACTGGGCACCAACCATATAGCGGATCTGCGTTAGGTAGGCATCCTCCTCCTCCCCTTCCTCATCCACACCAGGGTTCTGGTGAGCTAACCCTATTCTTCTCTAGCTCTGACAACCTATAGAATTTTGGGCCATGGGAAGGCTGCTAGTAGGCCAGACTGTGGGAATGGTCGATCGGCAATTTAGTGGGCCGGGCTCTAGTGGTGGCAGCGGCGATGGAGCCAAGACGTGACGGGGGAACTCGAGCAGTGTTCGTGGATGTAGCCAGTGGCCGGAAAGGAAGAAGATGGCAATGCGTGTGTCAGCTAAATTTCATTGTGACTGTAGCTTAATTGAAACCCAAGCTCGCTACGGTAGGGCGACAGCGACAGAGTGGTGAGTAGGCTAGAGTCATTGAAGAATATCCGCAGATCCTTTTTAACAAATAAAACATATTGTGCAATACTGCGAGCAGCTATATACGGTCTATGTCGAATTCCTGCACTGCAGTGGCACACCCCGTAGTAAAGTCATTGTTTGTTCTTACCCCTGCCCAACAAAATGTATTACATAGAGGCAACGAGGGAACAAGAGGATGAGACTCTGGCACCTTCACCCCCACCCTCCCACGTCGCCCGCCACACAGGCGGCACGGAAGGCCCCAATCGCTAGCAACAGCCGGCCCCACCCTCCTTGATGTGCACATGCCACCTTTAACTCAAGTTATACATGAAGCAACAAGTGCAAGACCGTCTATGTCGAGCCAAGCATTGGATACACCCGTACAAATGTATAAAGGACCTTTTACACGCAACCTTGCAAAGCTACTTCGAGAAGAGGTTCACACAAGAAGGAGCTACCGCTGGACCCAAGAAGAGGAGATGATTTACACACAAGTTAAACCAACACATCATTTGACTGACAGCACGAAGTAGCTGAAAGAAACAGTTATAACTCTTGATTACTTGAAGCTATGGAGGTGCATGAGGACTTGTTGGAAAGCTTGTTAAGTTAGCCTTCCAATGCAACCAATGCCACATCATTTGGACCTTGCATCGCAGAGTTATGATCATATTAGTGAAGAGTACACAGAAGGTCAACAGTCTTCTCGGGACTGGATATTGGTACAAATTCTCATTCAATACTGTACCATCCTCCAAAGTTGCATAGCGCATGCTATACATGGTTGGAACCCACGTCAAGTCTATTTCTAACCCAACCTCGTCGTTTCGACTTCCCAGTAAAGAGTTATGATCAGTTTAGTGGAAACTGTTCTGGAAGCCAACAGCCGCGCGAGACCACTTCGGAAAGCCATCTCGTGGAGACCTTTCATATATCCTATCTTAAGAAACACTATTTCATTTTTACGCCTACCTAGGAGGGTTGTTCCTAGTATATATATCCCCTGCCTCTAAGCTATTTGGGACCTTTTGATGAATTGATAAACCACGTGTTATCGCAGCCGCGCTGCTGAGTGTTCTTACTCAAACCTTTGTTCTTCCTTGTTCTTCATGGACTTGTGAAGTGATCTGTCTGAGCTCCCCTACTTCATGCTCTACGGCCTCCGTTCGGCTGCGCCGTATTGTGTGGATTAGTTCCGGATTGTGGTTCTACGGTCGTTCGGAGATCGAGTCGAAGTCTTCGCGGTTTCGGTGTCTCTCTCCCCGTCGCTTGGTCGCATCCAACCTTTGTCAGGTATAAAGCTAGTTATCCCGTTGTTCTACAGCAAGTTATCCTTTGTTCTTGAACCTACTGTCATGAAGATCGGGCCATCCTTGTGCCGATCCAAATCAGTACTTATTATTTGGTATTCAGAGCTATCATTTTCAGGGTAGGTTTTGTTATCACCCACTTATCTATCCTTTCAATTTATCCATATGTTGTTACTGTTTTTATCCCTTATATATATATCCATCAATTGTTACCGATTTATTCATCACCTAAAGTCCACTAAAAAGCCAACAAAAAAATCCTATAGCCTTTGCGGTGCTGTTATCATTGTGTTTGTTGTGTTCATCAAGTTGCTAGTCACCATCTTTACATGTATCATGTTGTCTTTCATTAGATTTCTACACCCCTATAGTTGTTAAAAAATTAGAGAAAAAAGGATTCTGAGAAAAAATTCAGAGAACAAAAAAAAGGAAGAAGAAAAAAAAGAAGTTGAAAGGGTTTGTTGCGGATTGTTTGCTAAAAATTTCAGATTACATATTTCATATTGGTGGTAGTCTTCATAGCAGCAACTTCATATCTTTTGAGCACAACAAACCTCTTGGGTTGCAGTACTACACCATGTTGGAGGCGGCAAAGCAGCCCCTTCACAAGAACACTATGATGTCACAACTGGATGCCATTTCACGCCTAATAGCATTGAAGTCGTCGCTGGGCATCAGTCGAGATGGTTTTGATCTCGTGTTGGCAACAGTTGGCTCACTGCTTCTGAAGGGTCACCTCCTGCCGAAGAACACGTATGAGTCGCAGAAGCTCCTTTGTGCACTCAAGATGCCGTATGAAGCGATCCATGCTTGTAAGAACGGGTGCGTCCTGTTCAGGGGTGACCACGAGACTGTAACACACTGTCCAAAGTGCAAAGCCTCTACGTAGTGGAGATAGAATGTAGTGATGGCAGCAAGAGACCGCAACACACTGTTCGCTGATGGGTATGGAAGTAAACAGCGGCATCGATGAGGACGAGGGTGATGAGCTGCACGATGCTAAGGACTTAAAAATGCTTGAGGCATGGGAGATGAAGCACAATGGACCTGTTGATGATGATATAGAGCCTGGTGACAATGATGATGATGGAGAGCTCGACAATATTGATAGTGATGACGAAAGTAGTGATGACGAGTCCACGCCAGTCATATTGCCGTTTGCGGATATGGTTTCTTATACATGTAATACTATGTTGTTATTTCTATCACCTTACAATTACGTTTATTTACAATTACTTGTCTTTTACTGTTGCTAACTGTTTTATGTATCTTTGTCATTACAGGCACTCGATAAAATGCCGGGCGGGGGCGGCCGACCGAGGCGAGTGGGGTCAGATCGACGTACAACAAAAATGCCGAGGCCACCCCCCGATGACGAGGAGGTGCTTGACGTGCCCGCGTCTACCAGCACGGGAGGGAGGCCGCTTCGCAGTTCCAGGAGGCTGTTCGAGAGGCCGACGCCAACGACCGGTGACGACGACGACGATGACGACGACCACAGCGACGCCGATGGCGGCGGCGGCGACGACGACGACGTCCACGGTGACACTGACGTCCTCTATGGTGAATTCTTTGCCGACGAGCACACACCAGGCACCTCGAGCTCCTCAGCTACGCATAAGCCCTACCAGCAGGGGCCCTCGTCGCTAGCCGACGTGCCGCTCCCCGAGAAATGCCTGGTGATCCGACCTGTGGGCATGAAGTAAGTAACCATTGTGTATTCCACTGTTTCATACATATAACATGTTGTTGACACCAGAAGTGGCAAACGGATATACCGCAAGCATACGATAGTCAATGTAGCCTTCACCGGGAGTATTCTAGGTATCGTGATTTCCACGGGGAATGTGAAGTGAACTAACTAGGCTCAAGGTCGTCCGGTGATGAAACAAAAGGTCTAGGATAATGGGATAGAGAGGTCTAACTAGTACTAATATCTGGTTTTGGTCTTTTAAGTATAGTCAAGGTTTTTCACCTAACTCTTTACTGAGGGCGATATCCGAAAAGGTGGATTGAGTTAACGAGGTTTTTCACCTCCCCGTCACCTAAGCGACTACCATGCTCAGCCCAACTATTATTTGCAACTTGCCTAATAACACATACAAGGAAATTTCCGCCTAGCGAGGACTGTCACTCTCGTGCTAGGTGTCTTGCAGTGCGACAAGAAGTCCACACTGGCAAGAAGTAGTCTAGACACCATGTCTAAACTAGCTCTTGCTACTCTAAGCTAACATTAAAGCTAAGAGCACTCAAGATCAAGCAATGTGCCAGTAAAGGATTCTTATACTTAAAGTACTAAACCAGAATATTAAATACTAGAAAAGACTCGGAAGTAAGACTTACAGAAGACTCACATCCGCTGAGGTGCTCCGTGAAGAGGACTCCCAACAGGCCAGGACTCCTCCTTAGAAGCTCCTCACTCTCCTCCCACTAACATAGCTAAGATACTAGAGAGTGGCTTTCTTCTATGTTTTCATGCTCTAAAATGAAGGCCTATGGAGGGTACTTATAGGTGGAGGTGGAGTAGGGGCTACTCCAGTGTCACGTCAGCAATCCGTGTGCCTCCCATCCTCTACCGTTGGATGAACCGACCTTCCAACCACCTTAGGATCAAGGGTGGAGGATCTCCATCACGTGTTCATCATGGGGGTGTGCCAACCGACCTTGGGGCCCACAAAGTGGGGATGGGCCGACCCCACTTCTGACAAGGTGGACCCACCTGGCAGCTCCTGGGTGCTTGTTAATGTTGGTGGAGCAAGTTGGACATGTGGGTCCCACAAGTCAGGGGTCGGCTGACCCCCTTCCTAGGAGTTGGGCCAACCTGGCAGCTCCTGGTGATGTCCCCACATGTCATGTGAAGTGGCTTGAGCAGATTCCTCCATTTGGTTGCTTATGCACGCTTGTTGTGGGCCCATGAATCCATGTGAAGTGATCTTCCGCCATTAAGAGAAAACACAAGTTGATCTGATGGTGGAAATGGACTCCTGGGACTTTCACATGGATCATGCTCAAAGCTTATGCTGGGAAGCCTCCAAGTGGGGGTCGGCCGACCCCCCTTTTTTTGCAACCAAGGGTCCATCTTTTGCAGGTGGCTTCCTCATGTAGTTCTAAGCTCAATGGTGAAGTTGGTTTGTCATTTGGCCAAACTTGGTTTGTGGCCAAATTTTTGTATAGAGCTTCCAGACACTGAAAAGTACCTGCTTTGAGTGCCTACAACCAAATAATGACAAGTACATGTGGAACCAAGTAATTTGTACCTAAGTCACTATGCGATTGGTGGTTTCCTTCCCGAATGAACGTTTTGTTGATGGTTTTGATGGGGTAAAACATGATATAACTACGGTCAACACATTGTTGGCGGTCCTTAACTCATATTTTATACCACCAATTAGAATCCAAATGGCACACCAAACTTAGTGAATAGGGATTATTACTAATGATTTCCACAAGTTTTGGTGTTTCCCTTGTTTTGCACGACAAACATGAAAACGTACCTAAAGTGAATCTAAAGTGGAGAAAAGAATATAATAAATAACAATCCATTTTGGACCACACGCAAAGCAAGGAGAAAAGCCCACTTACCAAGGGATATGGGCCTCCAACCCTGAACTCATATATCAAACAAGTCGAGGCCCAAAACCCAATCCAACTACGGTTCGGGCCGCAGGAGCAGGGTTCACTAAAAAGGCCATAACTCCCTCATCCGGAGTCCGTTTTCAGAGATCTACCCGGCCATGCGAAGCTAACAATGAGGCCCACGTACCCACCAAAGATGGGCCTAGCCAAGCCAATGATGGCACGCACGCGCCTGAGGCGTGGGCGCGCTTGCGCGTGCGCCAACCGGGCCCGCCTTTGGTGGGTCGGTTCCTGGTGACGTGTAGATCTCGTTTGAGGTGGTATTTCCAACATGGCAAGTGCGAAACTGCCCTATAGAGGTTGGTTTGGGTCTTTCCAAGTGGGGATTGCACTTTTCCAAAGAGCCCCCCTCCTCTCCACCTATAAAAGGAGGGCCATTCCCCCCCTCCTCTAGATCATCACACAAAAGGGAGAAGAGCATCACAAGGCCTAGAATTAGAGCACCACTCTAAAGGGGCCTTGGTCCTAGGACTAGGCCCTAGCTGGCTATAGAGTTTAGAGAGAAGATGTGAGTGTGGGAGCAGGGAAGTGCCGGACTTATCGGTGTCTCCCCCAACTTGTGCCTCTACGGGTATTGCACTTGGCTCCTTAGCGGGATCTTGGCTAAGTAAGTACTCGTGGTTCTTATAGTAT
>DXKC01058923.1:0-19472 GCA_031170775.1 Cymbopogon citratus
CCCCTACTCCGTTAACAGCAATTAACGGTGTTAGAAAACAGGGGTAAAATCACAATAAACTCGGAAAAGTAAGGGTATTTTCGCAATAGCAAAGTTGTCCTTGACAGCTCATTTAACACCATTAACTGCTATTAACGGAGTAGGGGTAAACTGAGTGTTCGTTTTTACAAAGTGAGGGTAAAAACACAACATGGCGAAAAACGAGGGTAAAATCAAAACTGACCTTAAAAACAAGGGTATAAACGCAATAGCCCCAAATATAAAATGTGTTCACTTAGTATGTTTATAGCTCTGTAAACTATAAAATTTAAATATGTTCACTTAGCATCTATTGTAGCTATAAAACATAAATTCAAATGTGTTCACTTAGTTGTTAGATGCTTAAACTATAAATTTAAAAATATTTGTAATTTAAGTGAACACTTTATTTTTTTATATTTAAATGTTTTTGTAGTGGTAATTATATATATATTTCAGACCTCTTCTAACCCAACCAACAAACTCAACCTACAAAGGCATAGTTCTTACAATTTAAGCCACATCTTTGCTTAGACGACTACAAGACGACGATTTTGAAAAAAAAAACATTCTTGAACCAATAACTGGAATCGTAGTGTGGCAAGGTTTGAATATTTGCTAGCAATTGGTTTTTGCAAATAAACTAAAAGAGTAGAAACATTCTTAAATTCTACAATATATTTAACCTCCTTACAAGGATGATCTTTATAGAGATTCTGTCAGTAAATGGTTGAAATTTGATAGTTACATGAAAAAATAAGGCTCTTTATTGGCAGCAAGATTATTATTTCAATCTCCAAATTCCAATCATCATAGCCTCTTAACACTTTTGTAGCTAGCCACACATAACAATACAACATATGCATACTGTTATAAACTTTGAAGCTTTCAGCACTAACTTCATATTTGTTATACTTTTTGGTAGATGCTTCATTGTAATCCATGACTTATGGGACACAAAAGCATGGGAAAATATCATTCCTGTGCTATTGTATAGTAACTATGAGAGCAGAATAATCACAGCAACATGTAGTGTCACAGTTGTTTCATGCTGTTCTAGTGAAGGTGGTTACGTTTACCACATGGAGGATCTTGATTCCACAGACTCAAAAATGCTGATTTTAAGAAGAGCATTTTGTTCGGAGGGTTTGGACTATCCCCATTTGGAATATGTTCCTGATGAGATACTAGGAAAATATGGAGGTCTACCGTTGGCAACCATCATTGTATCTAATGTTTTAGCTGATCAACACACAAATGCTGAATGGGAGAGGGTACTACATGCCCTTGGTTCTGGACATCCCATGCAAACTTTCTTGATGCCTTTAGCGACTCTTCATGTGTTGATGCTAGATGCCTGGTACTTGAAAGATCACCACCTTGAAAATGTTGAAAAGTTAATTTATCTTAAGTACTTGCATCTCAGATCATACTCAATAACTAAGCTCCCAAAAAAAATTGGAGAACTGCAATACTTAGAAACACTGGACATACGTGGTACTGCTGTTGTAGAATTGCCATCAACCATGGTGAAGCTTCAGAGATTAGCCCATCTGTATGTCGATTGGAACATTACATTTCCAGATGGGATGATTGGGAAGATGCATAGCTTAGAAGAGCTAATGATATACGGAGTCAAATCATGTGAGCAAGGGAAGGCACTGCAAGATTTCAGTAAGCTAACCAAGCTGAGGAGACTAGCACTAAAATGGACTTTTGATTGGCCAGATGGCTTAGAAGGAATAAGTCTGGTTGAAAGCTTTTACAGTTGTGTGGGAACTTTACTATCCTCTTACAGCCTTCACAGTCTGTATATTGTGGATGCCTCTCATGTGCATTACCCATTGTCACTGGATATGTGGCGTCCTATTGCTCCTTGTATCCTCCAAATCCTCCAGCTCAAACAATGCATGGTCTATGCAGTGCCCAATTGGATGGCCTCTCTTGGAAATCTCAGGGTGCTAGAACTGAATACCTTCTTCATGAGATCAGAAGATGTTGAGATTCTTGGATCAATACCCTGTTTACAGTTCCTCAAACTAGTCACTATTGGAGGAGCCAATGGAAAGGTCATTGTCCATGGAAGCAACATATTCAGAAGTTTGAAGTATTTCTCTCTGTTCATTACTGGTGCTTGTGGGACCTCCCTGGAGTTTGAAGAAGGATCCATGCCAAAGGTTGAGCACCTCAAGCTTGAGTTTCCTGTGCACAACATGGCATGCATGAGTAGTGCCTTCAATTTGGGTATCCAGCACCTTTCTTCCCTCAGAAAGGCTGAAATCAAAATTGTTGGCAACTGTGAAAATGACATTGACTATGTTCCAGTGGAAGTTTTCGATCATGGCATCGTCAATTGCATTGCATATTGCATTAAAAATGCTGTCGAGACACTTCCCAAGAACCCTACTATCAGATTTGAAACAGAGTACAATGATGACTGTGAACATTTCAAATCCGTAAGTACTCTCTAATTGTCATCATTGATTATTTATTTATATCAATATCAATCTAGATATTTTTTTTTTCATACTTGGCTCCTGAATTAAATATACTTCCTTACATGTGACGCTCTCTTGTTTTTGTTTTGTTTTCACTTCTGTTTCTAGGTTTTGAGAAGGATCAATCAAAAGTATGGGACACTGACTGAGTGGCTCAAATTGTGGGAAATTGAAGCAGAGATGACAGAGCAAGCAAGCAGCTGGAGAGATTTTATCTTTTGATGATTAGAAGGACATAACAAGAGGTGTTGGCATGTTATTCATTCTCATCCAAACAATATGCTTCCCACTGTAGCTCCAATTTCTCCACCACTCTCGTCCTCATTTTCATTTGTTTAGTTGCTATTGCAAACAGGATGATAATAAGTGGGGAATATTGGGAGGAGCAAAATGTTTTTTTTTTCGAGATTGCGACTTCACGCGTTTTTCATTAAGAAGGTGGCAGGAGCAAAATCATATCCCGATGACAGCAGCAATAGAAATCTTCGCAAAAACATGGGAGGCTATCTTTAAATTGGCTTGTGCCTTAGATTGCTATGTGTTTTTACATCTCACGAGTTTTTTGTAAGCTTTATAAGCAAGAAACCTCATTTGTAATAAATTCTGATTGAGTGCATAGCTATGAAGATGTTGATAAAAGTTCCTTTTTCTAAAAAAAAGATACATAATGAAATATATCAAGGTGGCATGTTTTTGTTTGTAATGACTAATAGAGGGCCAAACAAACTTACAAACCGATGTAGGATCGAGATTGTAACAAATGCCTCTTGACCACAAAAGCAATATATTTGCAGGTGGGGGTGGAATTACACCCCATGTTGATTATTGGTCTTAACAAATTTTGCAGCCCAATTCACTCCAGGGATAATCTAGTGCAGATGTTTGAGTGGCGACCCATGAATTAATCGGTTCAATTTCTACCCCAAACGACTGAAGGTGGAAAAAAAGAAGGAAATAAGGGACTTCCTATATTTCAGAAATTTGAGACAATTACATCAGGCCAACTAGTACAATTAAAATGAAAACTCACTAGAGATAATTCACATTTTTTTTCTATAGTGAAGCAATGATAAAATTTCCTATTAGTTGAACAACAACAAAATATCAAGCCTGAAATATAGGAGGAAATGAACCTAGTGTACTGTGCATTCAGTGCATGCGGTGTTATTTTTTTTCATACTTTTATTAGTTTTTTTTTTCCCGATGTGGTCTCTGGGTCCAAATATCCAATGAAACAACTGGCAGATCTGAACAGAGAGGATGAAACTTCAATCTTGACGGCTTATCTGATTTATTAGTACAGCTAACAGCTGTGCAATGCTAGTATCTTTCACTAATTAAACAGAGTTTGTCTGATTGCCAGACTGATACGCTATATGCTATTACTTTGACAGCGAAGCTGATCTTAAATATTGATGCAAGGAGCTGATCATGGCTATGTGTGAACATATTACTTTATAATGTGAACATCACATGCCTCTTCGGTCGACTAGTGTGACGGGCTTTAAAGAAGTTTCTTGAGTCACATTAGTTGGAAAAGGATTCCATGCTGCAGGTAACCCCAGCGTTTTAAAAACTAGTGTTTGTCAACTCTTATGCGTGAATCACATGGGCACAAAATGATTAGCCCACTGGCCACTGATGACAGAACGGTTTCACTTCATTGAATACTAGTAACAAACAACCATGATAGTACCATATACATGAACTGCAATCGACCTCGTCTTCCCACAAAACTCTCATTCAACAGAGCCCACAGATGAGCGAAAATGGCTGCACCAACTCTTGTGGGTGTGACCACAGGGGTGATGAAACCTCTCTTGTCCAAGCTCACCAAGCTGCTGGAAGAAGAGTACGTCAAGCTCAAAGGCGTGCGCAAGCAGACCAAGTTTCTGAGAGATGAGCTGAGCGCCATGAGTGCCACCCTCCAGGAGCTTGCTGATGCAGAGCAGCTCGATGCTGAAACCAGGGAATGGAGGGACAAGCTACGAGAGCTGGCCTATGACTTGGAAGACTGCGTTGATGCCTTCATGATCCGTGTTGACCACCAGCCAGATGGAAGTTCAAGCTTCAAGCGCTTCTTCCTCAAGCTGAAGAAACTGAAGGCACGCCATGAGATTGCCAATCAGATCCAAGAACTCAAGGCATCTGTTATAGAGGCAAGCGAGAGGCACAAGAGGTATGATTTGGCCCAACTAAAAAACAAATCTAGCAGTTCTTCTGTTGATCCCAGGCTGCAGGCGCTCTATGAGGGTATTGATAAACTTGTGGGCATCGATGCCCCTAAGGAGCATATCATTGAGTTGTTAAACATGGATATAGATGGGTCATCAGCAAAACTTAAAGTGGTCTCAATTTCTGGTTGTGGAGGTCTTGGTAAGACTACTCTTGCCAAGCAAGTCTTTGACACCATTAAAGGCCAGTTCGAATGTTCAGCATTTGTGTCCGTTTCTCGAACTCCAGATGTCAAAAAGATTCTAATGCACATTGCTGATGAAGTTGAATGCAGTGGTATTAACACACACGATCATTGTGAGCAGCAGCTCATCGACAAACTCAGAAAACACCTCCACAATAAAAGGTAACCCCAATCATCTACGTATCCAAGTTATGTTAAAATTGTGTGCATCAACCAAGAATAGTCACATGCACTGTTATAACTTTACAAATATTCATATTCAAAATATCATGTACTGTGCTTGTATATCCCAGTGTTGGGGGTGATTCTTTATGTTCCAAAATCCAGATTTTAAAATTCTATAGTCACAATTTGCACTAGCTCCAGAAGTTTGAATTACAAAGAAGGCATTAACACTGCTACACAATATTTTACCGTGACGGCCAGAATACATTTACGGCAGCGGGCAACCACGCCCGCCAGCGTGACAAGGTCACGGTAAATGGCCAGAGCTCAGCAGCGGGCAACAAACGCCCGCTGTGGTAAATGTATGAGGACAATAAAAAAAAGAAAAACCCGGAACGAGCCCACAAGCCCATCTGGGCCCGGCGAGCCCATCCACTGGCGCCGCTGCCGCCATCCGGATCTGCCAAGGTCCTCGCCGCCGGGCCTGTCGTCGTTGCCGCGCCGCCTCGCCACTGGAGGAGGGGCAGACAAGCATGCACCCGGCGCGGTCCGGGCCTCCACCTCCACCGCCGTGCCCGTGCCGCTGCACCACAAGAAGTTCCACGCCGCGCCTGGATCCACGCCGTGGTAGGAGCTCCTCCTTGCCGAAGCTGCCGGCCGGAAGCTCTACCTCGCCGGAGCCGCACTCTCCGGCATCGGAGAACCACCGAAGTGCACCACTGGTTCCGCTACTCCGCTCGCCATGGCGCACGGCGTGTGGGAAGCCGCCGCCGCCACCGCGGAGCGTTGGGCCGGCGCCCGCCCGCCACCATGAGCCCAGATCCGGAGAGGAGAGGGCATCACCGAGTAGGGAGGAGGGGGGAGGGGGTGATGGGTGCCGCCGGTGGGAGACAAAGGGGGCCGATGGGTGCGGTGCGGTGCGGTAGAGAAGGGAGAACGGCGACGCGGGAGAAAGCGAGTGGGGAGGGGAAGTGAGTTAGGGTTTGGTGGTTGGTTCCCAGCATATATACGCACAAGTAGTGTAATAGCATGGTCAAATTAAACTAATTTTAGTAGTTTCATCACCATTTCCACTTTCTAGTTTTAATACATTTCATAGATCATATAGGAATTCATATAGATATTGTTGGAAATTTTTTAAAAATATTTTATTGCGCGCATTAAAATAATATCCCATTTTCTGGTGTGCAAGAGTACCATCTCTATTTAGGTTCCTATCATCATTCATCAACTTATCAGCCATAGTTGATGCATACATTTTTGTAATCCTATGGTATTAGATCACTGATTAAATATTTGCTAAACTGTGTGGTAGATTCATTGTGGTGATTGATGATGTATGGAAACCAGAAGATTGGGGATTTATCAAACTAGCATTACCATGTAATGATCTTGGGAGCAGAATAATGATGACGACACGCAGTGTTACAGTTGCAAAATATACTTCTTCTCAAGTTTATGAAATGGAGGCTCTTAGTTTTGATGACTCGAAAAGGTTGTTTTTCAGAAGAGCATTTGGTTCTGAGAATTCAGGTTATCCTCACTTGGAGGATGTTCCAGACAAAATATTAAGAAAATGTGGTGGTCTACCATTGGCAATTGTTACTGTATCTGGCATATTAACCAATGTGTTGGCAAAAGCAGAATGGGACAGGGTACTTAATGCTATTGGTTCTGCACTTGCAAAGAAAGATGATGCCAAGACGATGACCAATATCTTATCTTTGAGTTACTATGACATTCCTCACCATCTAAAAAGTTGTTTGTTGTATTTGAGTGTGTACCCAGAAGATTATGAGATTGAGAAACACTCTTTGATCAGTAAGTGGATTGCAGAAGGGTTCGTTCATGACGAAGAAGAGCAAACTAAATATGAAATTGGTGAGGGTTACTTCAATGATCTGATCAATAGAAGCATGATCCAACCTGTTGATGTAAAGTATGGTCAGGCAAAGGCATGCCGAGTGCATGATGTCATCCTTGACTACATCAAATGCAAGGCTTCTGAAGAGAATTTTGTAACTTCATTAGATTATGTACAACCTATATGTACTACAGAATACAAGGTTCGTAGGCTTTCTATCAGCAACCACAATGAAGAAAATGTTACTTTATGGGCAAAGCAGTTATTGTCTCAGGTTCGGTCAATTACTATATTTGGACAGCCTGTGCAAATCTCTTTGTTTCCTTCCACTACTCTTCGTGTATTGGACCTAGGAGATTGCAGAGACATGGAAGACAATCATCTTGCAAGCATCGGAAACCTACTTAATCTAAAGTACTTGCGTCTCGGCTCAGAATCAATAACAATGCTACCAGACGATATTTGTGAACTACAGCATCTACAGACACTGGACGTGCAAGGCACTGGTATCGAAGAACTACCACAAACTATCACCAAACTTCAACAGCTTGCACATTTATATGTTGACTGTGATGCTAGATTTCCTGAAGGAACAATAGGAGAGATGCATAGCTTGGAAGAGCTGAGAATGTATGGAGTCCAATCCTACGAACAAGGGAAATCCATACAAGAATTCAGCAAACTCACCAAGCTGAGGACACTAGAAATAAAATTGCATTTTGATTTCGAGTTACCAGATGGCTCAGAAGGAAGAAGCCAAGCTGAGGGCATTCACAGTTATGTTGGAAATTTATTATCTTCATGCAACCTATATCATCTTATATATGCCAACAGTCCCGAATATCTTATGGAGTACCCACTGGCGCTACATTCATGGCACCCTGCAGCTTCCTGCAGCATCCGCAAGCTCTGCATTAAGAAAATTCCCATCTACAGGGTGCCAAATTGGATGGGCTCGCTTGGAAATCTCGGTGTGCTAAAACTGACAATCTTGTGTGTGAGTCCACAAGATGTTGAGATCCTTGGAGAAATACCCAGTTTGCTTTTTCTCAACCTACTCACTATCGGAGGCACTAGTGGAAGGATCGTCTTCCCTGGCAACAACAGATTCAGAAGTCTGAAATATTTCTCCCTGTGTATCTGTTCATGTGGGACCTCTCCGATGTTTGAAGCAGGATCAATGCCAAAGCTTGAGCACGTGAATCTTGAGTTCAGTGTGCATAAGATGGAGTGCTTGAATGGTGCTTCTAGTTTGGGCATCCAGCACCTCTCGTCTCTCAACAAGGTTGAGATCAAAATTTATGGAGATAGGGATGAGTGTGAAGAAAACTACAATCCAGTGGAAGGTGATCATGATGACACTGTCCGATGTATTTCAAGAGCCATTAGTGCTGCCATCAAGACACTTCCCAATTGTCCAACTGTTTGGTTCACAAGAAGATATGGACCATGGGATCATTTTGAATCTGTAAGTTCTCTCATAGCTTGGATGTTTCCATCAACCTCTCAGTTGTTCAATTAAATGAGTCCTGTTGTCTCTCTTTTTTTTCAGTTCACTTATATTTGCGGCCAATGCATACTTATTTCTTCCATTTAGCATATAGTTGGCTGTACAATTAAACAGTCTCTCTCTTCTGTTCTAGGTTTTGAGGGAGTGGAATCAAGATAATAATGGGTTGTTCAACGAGTGGCTCAAACTTTGGCAAATTAGAGAGGAGCAGGCAAACCAAGCTATTGATGGAGAGACTGAACTAGAGGTATCAAAGGCCAATAAATGTAGCAGTTAGTTCTACATTCATGTGATGTGACCCCCATTTTGCCCATTAATCTCCTAAAACTCCTAAACTTGTTTTTTTCCAAACAGGATGAGACACATGATAAGGAAGAGAATAAGGAGGAAGAGATCAATGAAGAATTGGCGGGTCAAGATGACAGTGGTAGCAGCAATTAGAATGACATCAGTCTGCATGAGGTTGATGTCTACCTCGAGGTTGAACAGGAAAAGAAAAGGGTTGTGCTACTCTATGTTTTCTGCGTTGCGCTGGATTGCAGATTGCCTTTGGTGTCGTTTCTACTAGTTGTACGATTCTAATTAGCTTTCAATTGGTTTGGCACATTTACATTTGCCTGTATTGGACACGTATTAAGCTTTTGCTTGTATCGGGCACAGTTTTCTTTATGTCACTTGAATTTATGTTATCCAAAACGAAATTTATCATACAATGAACCAGAGTCAGGAGGTTTCAGATCCAAATTTTAGTTTTACATTTTGATTTGCATTGTTGTCAGAGCTCAGAAGGCACTTTTTATTCTGCTTTTAAAAGGTCCCCTGACAGAATTAAAGGAGTTGGCATATCTTTTTTTTAGCGATTATTAAAGGGTTAACTGTTCGGTTCCTTTATTTATTCTTGTGGTGTTTGAAGCTCCACAAGCAGAGCAAGCAGAAAGCACACGGAGGGACAGAGCATACATAAGGCTTCTAGTCCAAGAGGAGCCGACGAGGGAACAAAATATGACATTTGTGGCCTTGTGGCCGCTGGCAAGTAGGAGGTGACGAGGGAAAAAAAAATATGACCGTGCTGAATTTAATTTACAATTTGAATTGGAATTCCTTCATGCAGCCAGCCTCTTTGCCACCGAGAATTTTACGTGAAGATTAGAGCAGCTCAGCATGGAGAAACCATGCTGTTGTTGGCTTCAGAAGAGAAAAGAAGGATCGAGCGACAACGTCTTGGTTGCCTGGTTGGCTGTGTAAGAGAAGAAAAACAGAGAGGTGTCTGTGATGTTAGCTGATTGAAAGAGAGCAGGGGTTGAGCCGTTACGAACAGGGAGGTATCTGTCATGTTACTCGGTTGATAGAGAGCAGGCGTTAGAAGCTGCTGCCTTCAAGAGCTGACAGAGTACGCAGCTCAATCCTATGACCAAGTAATCAGGACAGCAGCAGGGCAAAAAGAGTTACTTGGTAAGCTTTAGGATTTGTAGTGGCACACTTCATGTTCTCAGCAGATTTATACATGGCGCCTTTCTAGCAACAGTTGCTAATCTTTCAAGTAATCATTACTTGGCTTTTAAATTTGCTATTAGCTACTTAATTCGTCTCCTAGTGTTCAAGGTACTTGCGTGTGCGGTTCGTTTCATCAGAGAAGGTAACAATTCAA
Organism: Cymbopogon citratus; assembly: GCA_031170775.1. NCBI lineage: Eukaryota > Viridiplantae > Streptophyta > Magnoliopsida > Poales > Poaceae > Cymbopogon > Cymbopogon citratus. Next base: position 10,123 of record DXKC01058923.1, read on the forward strand.
CAGCAGAAGTTACCCTGTGTTAATAATTAGGAAAGTTGTATATTTAGAAATTAGAATGCAGTTGGGATATAGGCCAATAAAATCTCCAATTAGAGAAATACTATACGATAACCAGTTATTTTAGGCCTTTCTACGAACCGGATTTTGGGCCGTTGGAAGTGAAACGTGGCCTGACATGGGACGTAAGATCTTCTTCCGCTTCCTCTCTCTCTCTCTCTCTTTTTTTGCGAATGCTTCCTGTTTCTCTTCGACGCGATGGTGACGGAGATTTCTTCGACTCGCCTGCGCCACCGACTCCCTCCGCCACTAGGCTGACCGCCGCCGCCACCCTGCCCCCAGGCCGCCCGCCTCCGCCTGTGTGGACGGTCCACCTTTGGCACTCAGGGGCCGGGTGGATGTGGAGATGGGACAGGGGATCGGGCATGTCCTTGGAGACGGATATGATGTCCACGTTTTTTTTTTTTTTTAACAACAGGATATGATGTCCACGTTGGTGCAGTGGAAAATTGCGAATGGAGTTCATAGTGAGGATTTTGCTGCCTGTGTTTCATCTATTATTAGTCGAGTAGTCTGCTGGTAACAGATTTGAGTTTGGAGTGATAACAGATTTGAATTTCGACAACGCACCCATCTGTTTGAAAGTATTGTAAGCCTCCAACTAGACTGAATGAACTTGGTAATTTGCGAAGGAAAAGATAAAAAAAAAATCGTCGTCCGTCATATTTAGTTGACTCAACACCAAGCAAAATCCACACGCCAGCTGTGTCATTGCCAGGACGCTTCGTGTGTGCGGGACAATTGTGTGGGGAGAAAATTAGCTTATATATTGTTTTGAAGAAAGAAAGATTAGTCCATATATACTCCATATATTCTGTGCACGGGATATATGCTTCTTCAACCTTTATTAATTAGCTTGTCGACAATTCGGGTGAAAATTGCTCGGTCACATTGAAACGATCCTGATTTTCGCGAAGGGAAATCCACAGATTTGAAGTATAATATGATAGTCTCAGAAGATCATCCCATCACATTATCCAAATTTCAGTTGAACATAGTCATACTTCGAATAACAGAGTACAATAGATGGGTTTAATAATTATTACATCGCCACTTGACGGAATTTAAAAGGTAATCAACATCCAGAACTGCGATAAGTAGCGAAGTGCAGGATCATCTTCTTCCAAACTTGAGGCTAGAACAAAGCTCCTAATCCTCCCAATCATCTCCATCGAAGTCGTGCTCAGGCTCCTCACCTGAATTTCGAAGTATCAGTACGATATGTACTGGCCACGTTCCCACCTTATGATTGCATTGCTATGTGGTTGGTGGATGCAAATAAGGTAGTACAGAAAGGAACCTATATTATGACTGTAGCTTCCTATGCATAAATACAAGTAAATAAATAATAATAGTTATCAAGTTTTAAGCCCATCACTTCCTCCACACATTCTCCCACCCAGCTCCACTCTCACACTACTCGCACTCAGTCGATAAGGGTAACTCCCTCTCGCCCTTACCTAAACGGTCAACCGCCGTAGGATAAAAACCAGGGGAGATAGAAAGGACTCATCTCACTAGCCCAGAGAAGCAGCACTTAGGAAAGGTCCATAGCAATCGAAATGGCATATGTATCGATCGATCAACAATACACTCTACAGAGATTTCACAATTCCACAAGATAGCCATCATTGATGTCGATAACCATCTAGGCAGATTCCGGCCTCCTCCTAGCCTAGGTCGATGCCACCCTACCACTCAGCCCGGGGGCACCCCGGGTACGAACCGGCACGCTGAGTCTGTGAAGCCATAGTACCGGGCCAGGGGCTACTATGCCGTCTTAGAAGGTTGTGGGTCTCCATGCCCGTACCTTCCTACACTATCCGCTATCCTCCCAGAAGTAGTGGCATCATCCTACCTAATGGCAGAGCCGTCCTTCTCCCAACGGAAGGCGAGTGGAATGCAAGGACATCCTTAGAACTGGTTTCCAGACACAACAGGTCCTAGGGGTGATCAGGCAGGACACCTTCACCAGTAGGGCTCAACGACCCCGTACCACAACAGCACCTCCTTCCCAGGGTCTTGTCCCACAGAGGCACTCCACCCTGGGATCTCCTTGTCTCACATGTACCCGCTACAGGCACCTCTCAGGGATGCCCAGGTCGCACCCCAGCAAGACTTGCCCCATGGGCTTGTTGCACATTCCTGCCCAATCGACTCAAACCCCACTACACACGCACCCAAGACACATACGGATCTCCCCAGTTGGTCAAATTCCGGCACCACGTGCCTTAATCCAATTATCCACCACGCCTCACATCAAGGATATAAGCGTAGTAGTAGAAGTAGTAAACTCAATAATAAGAGAACAGCAAGTCTATCCTATCAGCGGGTGTATAGGAGAAAGGTTTCAACAAGGTATAGACTGCTAAGCAATTCTATCATGCAACCTATCGGTTATATTTGCATAAAAGTAAAGCGCTAGCATTCTATGTGATAGCATGTCTAATAGGTTTCTAAGAGGATAGGTGGGATGTGGTACCTGAGAAGTCGTCACCCAGTTCCTTGTCGTAGTCAAGGTCTTCCTCCTCTGGTAGGCTCTCCTTCGGGTCTGAAACGAAACATAAATGTCGCGTTAGCGGCCCCTATAGAATTAGCACAAAGAACCAAATAGAATTTAGAAGATTCAAATGCACTCAAATATAATCCTATGATATAAATCTTGATTTTAGAAAAATATGGGAACTGGTTATATTTGCATAAAAGTAAAGTTTAAATTGATTTCTGAAAAAAGAAAAAGGGGCAGGATTTCTCCCAAACTGACACGTGGCAGCTCCTGGTTGGCTGGCTGATGTCAGCAGTGATGTCAGCGCGGGTCCGCGATGAACAAGGACAATGATAGGTGGGGTCCACATCTGACAAGTGGGACCAGTCAACGGTTAGCGTTGACCAGTCAACGCTTACCGGGCCAAGTGGGCCTGGCCGGCCGAATATGGGCCTGGTTTTGGGCCAAGCCAGGCCCAGACATGTGTCAGCACCTCGGTGCGCCATGTGGCAGATCTGAGCCCAGCGGGCTCGTCGGTGCACGGCTGTAGTCCACGGTGGACCGGAGCGGTGGGGGCTCCTTCTCAGTGGCTGGTTCACCATGAACCAGGTTCATGCTGCGTTGGCAGGAGGCGGTGTGGCCTATGGCCCGGGCGCATGGTGGATCAGGGTGGACCTGGCCCACGTGCAGCCATCACGGTTCACATGAACTGAGCGCAGGGCTCCCTTTCTCCTTCCCCTTCTTTTCCCCTTTGCTCAGCCCGATGATGGAATCAGCTCGCCGACGGCGAGGTCGCGCGGCTGCGCTGCATAGTGGCCCCAGGCAAAAATTGAGTGGTTTGTCGCCCTTGCCAGGCCTCGACGAGTGCGATGAGAGTCTCAGTGCTCGGAATCTCCTGCTGCATTGGCCAGTCCTCGTGCTACGGCGGCGCGGCGGCACGGCGGCGCTTCTGCTCGATGACTAGGCTTCAATCTTCATCGTCCAACACGTGAGGGGGCCTTGCGGTGCTCCAGGGGAGGTCCTATCCACAATCTAAGCAGCAGTGGGAGCTCGGAGAAGCTCCCGTAGCAGCGGCGGCCGAGCGGCGAAGGTGCTCGTGCCGTGAGCATGGTTTCGGGCACCGATACGGGCCGGTTTACCACTCCCGCGTACCAGTTGAATGGGGTGTTGATTCCTATGGTCTCTTTGTGACTGCTATGAGCTCGTCGGACTCCCTTCTGCGGGGAGGTGCACGACGAAGCTCTGGCGACGGGTGGTGGTCGGTCAAAGTGGTCAAGCTGGGGGCTCATGCTTATCCAAGTAGGTAGCGGGGCAGGTCCTGTCTCCGCGTTGCTCGACGGCCCAACCTCAGCTCGCGAGGTGGCCGGAGTTGTCGGGAATATCCATCCCGCCGGCGGTGCTCTAGAGCTCACCGGTGGCGGCATGGTCCAGCATACAAGCAGGCAAAGCAGCGATGGGCAAAGATAAGAGATGTAGGCTATGCTTTGGAGCTTAGAGAGTCCAGATCTAGGGTCAGGTTGGTTAGTCTTGGCTTGTGCCAGCCGAAACACGACGTGGACAGAGTGGCCACGGTCACGGCAGCGCTTTGGCGGTCATGCTCACATCGGGGTCTTGGATGCCAGTTGAGTTGTCTTGGCTAGGTTAGTCCATGCCTGTGCGTGCGTGGCGTGTGCTAGAGCCGGCAAGGCTCAGCCTTGCGCTCCCGGTATAGGAACGCGATGGTGAGAGAGAGGGTCGCTAGTGAGCATGGCGAGGAGTGCCGGTGCTCACCTTCGGTGCCGACGGTGGTGGATGGTGGTGCAGGGAGCTTGTCAGTGTAGTGGAGGGGTCAGGGCAGTGCAGGAAGAGTCTTGATGGTGGTGTAGTCGATCGAGGCGTAGGTCCTCGCTCCGGCGTGCTCCGGCGGCTCTGCTTTTCTCCCCCTTCTTCCTCTCCTCCTTTCCTCCCTTTCTTCTTCATTCTCAGTCTGGTTAGGCATTGGTGAGGCCACCAGAACGGCGGTGGCGGTCGGGAAGCCCTAGAGCTCTCGGGTGTCCTACTTATAGGCCGTCAGCGTGGCTACGGCTTCGGTGGACGATCGGGATGGCATCCAGGAGGATCAGAGGGTTGACGATCCTCAGGACGAGGGTTTTGGGGTCGGCACTGCGCCAGCTGGCCTCGGCACCCTCCAATTCAAATTGAGACTGGTCAAAAGCGGGGAACAGCGGGGGACAAGGTCACGACTCTGCCATGGCTGGAGAGCGCGCGGGCGCGGCGGTTACCTCCCGTGAGTGAGCTTGTTGGCCCATGTTGCAGTGCAGCGGGGAGCAGATAAGTGTGGCCGAGGTGGCGAGGCGGCCTGGCGCGCGGGGCCATAGCTCAGCCACTGGCGGCGGCAAAGCAGAGTTGGGGGAGGAGTGAAAAAGATGACAGGCGGTTCCGTTGTGTCTACGGCCATGCGAAAAGCGATGGCGCAGCTGTCGTGACGTGGGGACGGGTGCGCCTGATTCGCTGGCTGGGCCGGTGTGCGGCTGGCTTGGGCTGACGCGCAGCTGGCGTGGGCTAGCGCACTGCGCTGGGCTGCGGCTACTGGCCTGGTTACGGCTAGGCTGTGCTGGCTGCCAGGCCGAAATGGCCTTCGCTTTTATTTCCTTTTTCTCTTTTCTTTTCTATATCTAATTTTCAGCTTTTGCTATTATTTCCCATTCCTAAATTTGGTCAAGGCATAATATATACATGATGGCCTTCATGTATACCTACTCCATATGGTGGTCATCTATATCCTAGGCCATAACACTTGGGAATTTGAAAATATAAAAGATAGTTGTAATGATGAGGTAGGTTGATTTCATTGACATATCATAAAATCAAATAAAAACCAAATCATACTTTTATTTAGAATGCAAATGCTTGATTTAGTATTGGTTCCTACTATGCACATCTAGGGTGGTTTCCTAAGTGATTTTAATTTATTGTGATTTTTTGTGTGGGAATTTCTGGGTTGTTACAGTCCTACCCCCTCATTGGAATTTCGTCCCGAGATTTAAAGTGAGACGTACCCATCAAAGTGGTAGGAGTAAAGCTTTTAGAGTTCTGACTCTTTCTCCCATGTAGCTTCCCTTTCAGTGTGATTGCTCCATTGAACTTTGCACATTGGAATCGAGGTGCTTCTTGTCTCTTTTGTAGCGGTGTCAAGAATCTTGACAGGGTGTTCCTTGTACTCAAGGGTCTCTTGCAGGTCTAGAGCATCCATAGGAATCTGCTCTTCAAGTAACCTCAGGCATTTGCAGAGCTGAGATACATAGAATACAGGGTGAACTCCTGTCAGCTCCCTTGGGAGGTCAACCTTGTTAGCTAGCTTGCCAATTCTGCGATGAATCTGATATGGGCCAACGTATCACGGAGCTAGTTTCCCTTTCATGTGAAATCTGCCTATTCCTCAAAGAGGGGAGACATTCAAATAGACATAGTCCCCAACTTTGAACTCCAGCTCATGACGTCTCTTATCTGCATAGCTCTTCTGGTGACTCTGAGTGATCTTCAGGTTCTCTCGCACTTGGGAGACTCCTTCAGCCTTTTTTATCTTGGCTGGTCTGAAGAACGATCTCCCACCAAGCCCTGACCACATTAGTGGGGTTCAACATGGCCTTCTATACAATGCTTCAAACAGGGACATTTTTAGACTGGCCTGATAGCTATTGTTGTAGGAGAACTCTGCATGGGGCAAGCACTTCTCATAATCCGAGCCATATTTCTGAACACTGGCTCTAAGCATGTCTTCTAAGATTTGATTCACTCTCTTAGTTTGACCATCAGTCTGAGGATGATAGGCAGTGCTGTAGTCTAGTTTGGTCCTAATGGACTTGTGCAAGGCCTTACAAAAGTTTGCCACAAATTGGGTGCCACGGTCTGACACGATGCTCAGAGGGGCACCTTGCAGTCGAAGAATCTGCTCAATATAAAAATCTACGAGTTGATCGGCTCGGTAACCCATGCTAACTGGTATGAACTGGGCTACTTTGGTTAGTCGGTCCACAATCACCCAAATGGAGTCATGCTTCTTGGGGGATTGGGGTAACCCGACTATAAAGTCTATGGATATGCTTTCCCATTTCCACTTTGGGACATCTAGTGGTTTTATTAATCTAGTAGGCCTTTGATGTTCAGCCTTAACTCTATTGCAAATGTCACAACGGGCCACATAGCCAGCTATCTTTGTCTTCATGTTCTTCCACCAGAAGTGCTTTCTCAGATTAGCATACATTTTCATGCCCCCTAGGATGGATGCAATACTTTGAGTCATGCCCTTCTGACAGAATCTCATCGCAAATAGCTTGGTCTGTGGGTACACAGATTTTGTCTTTATACCATACCGTGCCTTGCTCATCTTCACGAAACTCAGGGCCTCTATCAGCTCTCATGAGTCCCCACAAATACTCAATCTCGGGACATCCTTGTTGAGCCTTGCGGACGCGATGTCAAATCATACTGTATTCATAGCTCCTTTAACAGGCCACTTGGTATAATCTCAAGTTGTAGATCTTCAATCTCTTGCCTAAGCTCGGGTGGCATAGCTTTAGTGACCATCGCGTGGCAGTAGTTCTTGCGACTTAGAGCATCAGTGACTACGTTAGCCTTCCCTGGGTGATAGTGAACCTCCAGGTCATAGTCCTTAATTAACTCGAGCCATCGACATTGTCTTATGTTTAGATCCTCCTGAGTAAAGAAGTACTTGAGGCTCTTGTGATCAGTATAGATATCACATTTGTTTCCAATCAAGTAGTGTCTCCAGATCTTCAGGACATGAACCATGGCTGCTAGTTCGAGATCATGAGTCGGATAGCGTTGCTCGTGCTCTTTCAACTGTTGAGAAGCATAGGCTATGACTTTTCCACCTTGCATCAGCACGCATTCCAGTCCTTGATGTGAAGCGTCACAATACACCACAAAATCCTTGTGGATGTCTGGTAGGGCTAAAATAGGTGTGGTGGTAAGCTTCTCCTTAAGGGTCTGAAAGCTTTCTTCACACTCAGGCATCCATTCAAACTCATTGGTCTTCTTGAGGAGGTTGGTCATGGGTTTGGCTATTTTGGAAAACTTCTCGATGAATCGGTAGTAATATCCATCCAATACCAAGAAACTCCGAATATCGGTCACATTGCGGGGTTGCTCCCACTCTTTAACTGCCTCAATCTTAGCAGGGTCAATGGCTACACCTTAAGCCATGAGAACGAGTCCAAGGAAGGTGACCTCTTCAAGCCAGAACTCACACTTACTGAACTTGGCATAGAGCTGATTCTGCTTGAGCTTCTCCAGAACTATCCTCAGGTGTTGCTCATGTTCCTCGGCGGTGGCTGTTGACACTTCTAATGCCACCTAGTGTTAGGTTGTCATCCCTAACATGGTGCTAAAAATGCTGGTACTAAATGATATGCTTTTCTAGGAATGAATGAAGGAATCCGCAAGCACACAGATAATACCACTATAGCATTTTAACCGGGAGTAATCTAGGTATGTTATTTATATTTTTACTACTGGGAAGGGAATGCTTTGGATAGTGAGCAAATGAGCACTGCATGTGATAATGGATGAGCTTAATCATGTCTTTATCTATCTCAATGCAGGGTAAGTATCACATGATAATAATATGATAATGAATGATAAATGACATAAGATAAATGAGAGCACACAGCCATATTAAATAATGATACTCATCTCAATTAGAATACTCTAAGCCTATAACACTGTTGACGTTTCTTAGCGTCACTACCGAGTTTGGCTATTTAGAACCATCTCCGGCAACGGCGCCAGAAACGCTTGTTGGCATTTCTTGACATAATCACTAGAAACATGATTCTAGCAACTATGCAAGAGTTGTCAACTGATAGATCACAACTTTTAGAGTAATATCCACAAGCGCACGGATCTATCATTGCAGCATTTCACCCGGAAGTATTTCATGGTATCGTTATTTATATTTTCCCAAAGGAAGGCAATGGAATATTAAGTATCTAGGATGGGTATGAATATAATGTTAGCATATGGAGAAACTGACCAATGTACTATGCAGGGGTAAGCATACTGAAGTTTGGATAGTGGACACACACTCAGAGCAATCTCAAAGGAGTAAAGTAAAAATAAAGAATAAAGAATAATCTACGTGGAACAGGCAGATCCTATATAGTCAATGCTTAGAACAGCTAATGTCACATGTTATACAAGCCAAGATTCGATTATAGACTAGGAATATGGGGAGACCGCCGCAACTGGTCTGCCAGTCGATAGCGGCATTTACGAACTCCTACACAACATGCGAACGTGGGGGATTACAAGGGACGGACAGGGCTGTCACCACCTGCTGCCTACCACCTCAACTGTGGCATGCCGTCATATCCGAAGGTTCCCTTGTATCCGGACATCACGTCCGCATACTAAGGAGCTACCTACATCCTCCCAGGACTCCCACCCTACGGCTGGACGAGCTAGGACATAGGCAAACCCGAAGGCACAACGAACCGCTATTCCCATCCTACAACCTAATCTAAACTAGTAAAACATATGAACAATGAAGAACAATGTAGAACACGATGAACAATTCTCACAAGAACTATAGTCTAGTTCTTGATCATCGAATATATCATGTGCTCGACTATACTCTAGTTTATATGCAAGATTATATAAATATAGTGAGAGCTTGGCTAAGGAAGAACGCTCCATAGATATATACCAAAGATGTAGCTTTTCTTCCTAGGAGACAAGCTCTCCAAGGTAGCTTTGCCTCGCTCTAAATGCCTAAGACTAATACTAGAGAACAAGTGTGAGAGAGAGA